>PVJH01029205.1:0-26320 GCA_004026705.1 Nesogale talazaci | reverse complement strand
AGGAGGCCCAGCCCCACTGCTGGAATCGAACCTCCGTCCCAGTGGGCCGCAGTCCCGCGCACCACCACGACGCCGCCGGGGCTCAGCCCGAAAAATCTTCTCCTTGATTTGTTCCCCCCCGTTAGGACGACGGTCTCATGCACCTTTCGTGCTGGACTGTCACTCAGCAGAACGTCCTCCGAGGCCGCCACGCGGCGGAGTGCTGCGCGGTTTATGGCCGCGCTTTCGCTGCCAGCACTCCGCAGTGGGCGTGCATCGATCCGTTCTCCCGCTGAGGGCCATGCGGTCTGCTTCTGGCTTCTTGCTATGGTGACACGTGCTGTCAGGAACGCGGTGCCCGTCCGTCTGGTCACGTCGGGGCTCTTCTGTTTTCCCCAACTCTCCTCCTTCCCCCCCCTTCAAACAGATACTCCCGTATCCTTTCCACAATAACTCCCTTTCCCTCCTTCTAAGCCTCCCCTCTCCGCCCCCCGCGAAGCTTCTCTTTGGATGAGTTTGCCCCTTCTAGATCGAGGGGAGTCCAATCACCCCCATGACTCCGGGAAACAACGGGCATTCCCTGTCAGTGGGAAGACTGCGGTGTTGGTCCCTTTATCTGACTCGGGTCGCGTCGCATCGTGGTACCACGAATCGGAACATTTCCCTGTAGGGCTGGATAGGAGCATTCCAACGTCGGGATAGACTGGCCGCTCCATCTATTTAGGCGTCGGCGGGCACCTGGGTTGTGTCCCCCTGGCACCGGGATGAACGACCAGGCGGTGAAGCTGGGGTCCAAGGAGCTGTTGCGGCCCGGGGCCCCCGCGGCGCCAGGCTCTGGGTTTCAGCTCGCTGCTGGTGGCTCCGCGTCGGACAGTGGCAGCGGCACGTCCAGGCGGCCTCATCTCCCAGGGTCCCCACGGTTCCGTCCTAGCCAGCCCAGAGGGCGTGGCCTCGTGGCTTTCGGTTTGCATTTCTGTGGTGACCACCGGAGCACCTGTATCCGTCCTTCTCTTCTTTGATGCTGAGTTGACCCCTGGTGCGCCTTGTGCTTGAACTGCCTCTCGGTTCTTCGGAGGAATTGGCTGGTGAAGGGGAGGGCCGGGTAGGAAAGAGGAGTTGAGGGGAGGGGGTTGGGGGGCTTTCAATCTGCTTTCGATCTGCTTTCAATCGCCCACCCACAGGGAGGACGAGGTTCCCAGAGCTATAACGGGCTCACTGGGGCATCTGTTTCCGCCCCCCCCCCCCACAGAGAGGGGCTGCCCCGGCCCCCACCCCTGCTGGCTCCCCCCAACCTGCCCTTCGGGTACCCGGTGCAGGGCGTGGAGGTCATGCCGCTGCACACCGTCCCCATCCCAGGTAAGCACTGCGGTCCTCTCCCGGGAGAGCCCAGGCAGCTCCTACTCCGTCAGCGTCTAGCATTTTCTCTCAGGGCAAAAGAAGGGGTTTGGCAGGGCTGGGGGAAACGAGCTGCAGGACAGAACCCTCTAAAGGAGTAGAAAGGCCCCTCCTTCACCGGAAGCAGAAGGGAAGGAAGGGGTCCCTGAGGCTCGGCATGGGTGTTGTGGGGTGGGGGCGCACCGAGTGTACCAGATGGCACGCTCCAGAAAGTGACATCAACATGAGGGGCTGACACTGGCGAGCATAGGGGCTTGAGAAGAACCACGAGCAAACCTGACCCTGGGGAGAAGGGGTGTAGCAGGAGCACTCCAGATGGGGCAGAAGCTTGGAGGGCCTCCCCAAGGAAAGGTGTCGTCAACCAACAGGGGGTGGGGTGGGGGTGTCCTTGAACCCAGGACAGTTTTCAGCTCAGGTCTGCCTGTCCTTCCCCCTGCCGGCTCCAGGACTGCAGTTTGACGGACCCGATGCTCCCCTCTATGAGGTAAGAGTCCCCTTCCCGACACTCCTTGGTCCCTGGCATTCTGTCACCTGATCACCACTCATGCCCCATCCCCCACCGGTATTTACCTGGAACATATCAGATGGGACTTCAAGGCTGGGGAGGAGGGAGGTGGCAGAATGTGTGTCAGGTTCCGTTTTTCCAGCCATGGGAATGAGTGGGTTCTCGGTGGGGGAGAGGGGAACACCACAATTACACCAAAGAACTAAGTCATCAAGGGGACAGCTACCACTGGCCCTGGCTTCAGCCTCACATAGCCTCTGTCATGGCCAGCACCTGCAGCTGGACTCCCCGCTCCCTTTCCTTTCCCACCCAAGAGCTCATGCAGGCCTAGCTCATCGATGGGGTGTGAATTCCATCTAAAACCTTCATGAGCAAGTATTCGGGAACCGCGCTTTTTCCGTTTTCCATCTCCCTGTGTTCAACAGAGGTTAGCGTGGGAAGGGGTGGCAATTCTAGGAAGTTCTTCCTCATGGCTCCCCAACCCCGCCACTCCGAGTTACTTTCCACACCTGAATTGCTTTGTGGGGAAGGGAGGCTATCAGCACATCCTGTCTTCGCTTGTCTTGTCTTCTTGAAGGCAGGAGCTGGTCCCACCCACCCCTATCTCCCAGCCCCGGCATCACGGTCCTCGGAAAGTACCTGGTGTCTCATGGACTGGCATTTTCAGCAGGAATGCCAACCCAGTTTGCTGTTTGAACAGGACTGACTCACTTATGTAGCAGACCACGCTTGTATTTGAGGATAGCAGTGGTGAGGGAGAAAGATGCGAGGTGTAGGCAGAAGGCAGACTTGACAGGGCTCACTAGCGAATTGGAGGAGCAGGGAAGGAAACACAGAATAAGGACTTCCACTGGGGGCTTGAATCGGTAATGGCAACACTCATGAGGACCAAGGGAAGGGTGGGAAATGGATTTGCAGGGGGAAGAACAAAACACCACAGTTTCGTCCTAAGAGAATGAGTTTAGGTTGCTTGTGGAATTTCTTAGCAGAGCCGCACCCCAGGCAGGATCATGACAGAAAAAGATGGACAGGACACTTGCTTTTGGAATCCCTTGGCAGATACCCAGCATTTAAAACCTGGGAAGAAGCAGTACCCCTGGCAGGGAGGGACAGAGTGGGGAAAGAGGCCCAGAACCAGTCCCTGAAAAAACCCCTTTGGAAGAGTGAGGGAAGAGGAGGCAAAAAGAGAAGTTGGTGACCTAAGATGAAATCCAGGAGAACGATGTCCTGTGAGCAAGGGTCTCCCCAGGTTGGCCAAGCCCCATTCTTGGCCAAGTCTGAGCTTCTCACATCTGTGTGCTCTGCCCCCTGCTGACCATCCTGGACAGCAGACGTTTTCCATCTCCTGCACTGAGTTTTCTTCTACCTTGCCTTCCCTAGGTTACCCTAACAGCTTCTTTGGGGACACTGAACACCCTCGCTGACACTCCAGACGATGTGGTGCAGGGCAGAGGCCAGAAGCAGCTGGTCATTTCAATCAGGAGCCGGAAGCTTTTGAATTTCATCCTCCAGCACGTGACTTACACCAACACTGTGTACCAGCCCCACCGGGTGGACATAGGTGAAATCCTGTCTTGGGGTGGCTCTGTGCTGAGGGAGTCAGACAGCACCACCAGGCCCTCTCAAAGGAGTCCTCCTCCAGGAAGCCTGTCTGGGTTAAAAAACGGTTCCCTTGCTAACTTCCCAATGGCTGTCCCTAGTACTGAAGTCTGTGGTGGTAAAGCCAGGCTCCCTGCTGATACCGAAACGGTACCAGCTTCGGGAAAGATTTACAGTCTTGGACACCCTCTGAGGCAGTGGCTTTGTCCTGCAGGGTCACTACAGGGATCGATTCACTGTCAATGAGTGTCAACAGGCTTGGAGGTTAACTAAAACATTGATGATTCAAGTCCGCTTAAAGGCATCTCAACAGAAAGACCTGGTGCTCTGCATTAGATAGATATATAGATAATATATAGACCGATTGATATCATCCACTGAAAACCCGCTGGAGTCTGGTCCTGCTCTGACACACACAGGTGGTCATGAACCAAAATGGACTTTCTGGGAACCCGCGTAGTTTATTTCAGATGGTAAATGGACTTCATCAGAACTTCATTCAAATCTTCCGATTCCAAGCCGGGGGCTGACTCCACTCTCCAGATCCCCCCGGGGGCAGAGGGAGATGTGGGTTTGCAGGCACTCAGCAGAAAGCCCCAGGGACCAGCAAGTCAAGAACCCTCTTGGGACTGGAGTCTAATCCGTGGGCTCTCTGGGGCCCTCAATCTCATCCCAGCCGGGACTTTCCTTTCAAACCTCCACTCCTCCAACGGGCTTCCTGGAGGTAGTGTGTGTGGAGGGCAGTCCTGATTTGACCCAGTCTCTGACCAGTTTTCTCCTTCTAGTGAGTCTAAAGTTTAAGTCCTGGGTGGCCAGATTTCCAGTGACCATCCGTTACCCTGTCATCCCCAAATTACGTGACCCCGGACCAGGTAAGTTCCTTCCTCTACCCTAGTGCTCCATGGTGGGACTCCATAGAGCTATTGGCGAAATTCACAAGAGATCTTCTCAGGGCTTGGAGAGGAAAAGTTGATAAAAATAATAATAATTCTGATATAGTTCCTAAACTGACTAGTTTTGTTTGCTTTTTCTTTTTTTCTCATCTAAGCGAGACTCTAGGAGTAGAGATGTGAATAGGAGGAGCTAGAGAAAGGGGAATCTTTGTTTAAACACCCACTTCATGTCACCAATGGTCAATGACTGGTTGGTACATCAAGTCAGTTTAGAAATGTTTTTATTAAATTTTCTACTTCACCTAAAATTTCTAGTATATGGCTGTAACGTGTTCAGATCTTTCTCTTATGATTAAAAAGCATTGCAATACGTCCACAGTTCTACCCCCGCTAGTTTCTTAAGTGCTATCTTTAATAATTTTCATTGTCGGGACTGAGCCCCGGTGGCGTAGTGGTTTTGCGCTACTGGGATGGAGGTTCAATTCCGGCTCCCAGGAGCAAAGGCTGGGCCACATACTCCCACCACCTGAGGGCAGTGATGCCAAAAACAAACAAACAAACAAAAAAGAATTTTCATTGTCCTCATATTCAAATCTTCTCATTCCACTTAAGCCTGTTTTCACATTCTACCCCCCCCCTTTTTGGTACAGGTGATTCTTTTCTTTATTGAACTAAGAATCTCAAGAACTGTCAGATTTCTCTCTTATTTCCTATCTATCAAGAGTTCGTCTTTGCACAATAGGTTTCCCAGTAGTTGCTTCTCGTACTAATTTTCCATGAGGGCTTTGAAATTTTTGTGAGTCGGCTCTTCTTTTTTAACGTTTCTTTCGTTTATTTTGAGGGGGCATCACTGCCCTCTGGTGGTCGTGGGAGCTACCCAGTGCTGCTCCTGAGAGCCACCGCTGGATTTGAACCACCAAGCCCACGGGCCGCAGTCCCGCACTCAACCACTGACGCCACCAGGGCTCAGCCCTGAGTCGGCTCATCTTAAGTCAGACATGTGCATGTTTGTTCATCTCTTTCTTTACTGTGCTCGCGCCCCTCTGTCACCTGACTCCTTTCTCTCTGACTTTTTATTTTTTAACAACTTTATTAGCACTTCATCCACGTGTCCTACAATTCAATAGTCAAACCGTATTCAGAAGCGCTATGCAATTGTCACCATGTTCAATTCTAGAACATTTCCTTCTTCTCTGTACCTACCTGAGTGTGTTAGGCTGAGCTGACCATAGAAACAAATCTAGTGACATTCGTGTATGTGTGAGAAATAGCTTTATATCAAGAAGTAATTGTATATCAGGAGATCATCCCAGCCCAGTTCAACTCAAGTCCCTCAGTCCGATACTGATCCCCAAGTCCCTCTTCAGACGTGTGCAGTGACGTGCACTGATGCAGGAAGGTCACAGGCCAGTGGATGAAAAGTCTCATGGCTCCAGAAGCATCACTGGGCTCTGGCAGGTCTCAGGGTGGCTGGCTAACAGGAAGGTCAAAGCAGAGAGAGACAGAGAGTGAGGTTCGCAAGCCCTTCCTTATGAGAAGGCCACACCCACAAGGAGGTACCATCAGGCTGGGACCTGCCTGATTGACAGGCTAGACTCCACCCCTACACACCAAGATGAAATGAAATTATGTAATGACCACCCTGAGCCGTATGGTTGTTGCTACACCCGGTGTCTGCAGGTTTCTCATGCCCCTTTCTACATGGGGCTCTCAGGATTCCTCCTCCATCGTGATAGGGAAGATTTAGTTGTTGGGTGTAAGGGTGGCTGGGCTGTGAGGAGGGCCAGTTGGGTTTGCATCAGAGCTGTGAGCAGTGTGAGAGCTTGCACAGCAGGGGGTATGCCCTGGGAGGTCAAGGGAGCACACCCAGGGGAGTGCTCGTTCATGGTTTCTAGCAAAATCTTCGCTCAGAAGCCACACGGTCCATGGGTTTGGCACGGGGCCCACCATCAATAATATTGACATGCTGTGGAATCAAGAAGCCGTCAGACCCAAACAAGTCGAGAGAGTAAATTCCCCACCCCACCCCGACCCCCGGACCCACATGGACACCCATCCCCTTCTTGCACAGAGAGAAAGCTCAGAGACCTCGTGACCATTGCCACCAAGACGTTCCTTCGCCCCCACAAGCTCATGATCCTGCTGAACAGCATCCGCAAGTATTACCCAGACTTGACCGTGATCGTGGCCGATGACAGCGGGAAGCCCCTGAAGATTAACGACAGCCACGTGGAGTATTACACCATGCCCTTTGGGAAGGTATGTTGGTCTAAAGTCAGGAGACACCGAGGGCCCGGGACAAGCTAGTCACAGAACGAGGTCCACCCTGGATGGGACTGCTTCGGCCTGTCATTTTAAGGGACAGTGTCCTGGAGAGGAACTGGATGCTCCTGTTGGTCCCTCTGCTGCCAACAAATCCACAGAAAACTCAAGTGTCTGCATAAGAGCGGTGGTTAATCCAGGTGTGGAAATGGATTGGGGGGTCCTTCTTACTGATGTGAGGTGTCTAACCTTCTAAGCTTCCTGATAAATCAGATTGAATAGCACAGGAATTTTGTGTCCCTATAACATGCTCAAGCCGAAGCTGGGAATTCTCTCTCTCTTTCTCTCTCTTTTCCTTCCTTTCTCTGTCTCTTCCTGTCTCCCTTGAGACACACACCTTTCTCTAAGGCACACACCTTCCTTCAAGGACACAGGAGGAAAGGAATAAATTAGGGCTTCTAGCCAGTTTCTTGGAAAGAATCACTTTAGAAGCTTATTCAAGTGGAGATTCTGAATGCATCTCTGGAGTGGAAATGCAAACTCTGAACAGGGAATTAGGCTGGAGCGAAGCCTTGTTTTTGCCCTCACTGACCAATGGATTCACTTGGGAGCTTTGGGAGGGGGGGGAAATCCTCATGTTTTCATCACACCCCCATGAACTGCTTCGTTGGTCTGGGATCAGCCTGGGTGTTGGAGATTTGAAAAACCCTTCAAGTGACTGTAATACATTGGTGGTGAGACCTGACGACCAACACGCCGTCTCCTTTCCCTGCAGGGCTGGTTTGCTGGCAGGAACCTGGCCATTTCTCAGGTCACCACCAAGTATGTTCTCTGGGTGGATGATGACTTTCTCTTCATCAACAAGACCAAAATTGAGGTGTTGGTGGATGTCCTGGAGAAGACGGAACTAGATGTGGTAAGGGCGGCGGGGGTGGATTCTGGAGGAGGCAGAAAACACAAGCCAGAGTGCCCAGCATGGTGGGGAAGGCTGTCGCTGCAGCGGCCAGTGGAGTCTAGGCCACCCTCAGTTATGAGTGTCTGATCGTACTTTCTCCTTGAATGGTAGGTCCATCTCCCCTCACTTGGAAAACCTGGAACCTAGCCCTACTGGAAACAATTTTTTGACGTCACCTCCACTTACTGCTTGTGCGAGTTTTTTTTTTTAATCATTTTATTGAGGACTCTTATAGCTCTTACCACAACCCGTCCATCCATCCTGTCGAACACAACAGTACATATGTTGCCATCATCATTTTTTTTTCTTTTTTTTTTAATTTTTTTTTCTTATTTTTTTATTTTTTTAGGCATCACTGCCCTGGTGGTGGGAGTAGGAGGCCCAGCCTTTGCTCCTGTGAGCAGGAATTGAACCTCCATCCCAGTGGGTCGCAGTCCCGCGCACAACCACTACGCCACCGGGGCTCAGCCCCGCCATCATCATTTTTAAAACACTTTGTTTCTACTTGAGGTCTTGGTCTGGGCTCATCTCCCCCTCCCCCCCATTCCTCCCTCATGTACCCTTGATAATTTATACATTATTAGTATTTTCATATCTTACACCAATCGCTCCCCCTTCATCCTTTTTCTGTTGCTCATCCCCCTGGAAAGGGGTTCATGGCAATTGTTGTGATTGGTTCCCCCCTTGCTTGCTCCTCCCACTTAGGCAGCTTTCAAATTCTTGAAAAGGCTTTGAGCCCTTTTGGGTACTAACAACACGAACACAATGCCATCGAGTCAAGTCCAATGTATAAAAGCTAAAGGAGAGTCCACGCAACGGAACGAGGTGCTGGGAAGAAGATTGACGGCGCCACGGACGGCCAGGAGAACAGACACATCTGTCTGGAAGAAATACAGCCAGTGTGCCCCTTACAAGCAAGGAGGGCGCGTCTTTGTCTCACGCACTTTGGACGTGTGATGGGGAGAGAAAGGACATCAGGCGTGGTGATGTCAAGGGCACCAGGCAAGATGCTGGGTGGGATGGACTGACACCGCGGAAGCCACGAAGAGCTGAATCTGACAACGGTGGTGAGGTGGGTTGAGAACCAGGCGTGTTTAGTTCTGTTGGACACTACAAGGAGAGGGGACCCACCCACAGCACCCCACAACAAGACACATGTGGAAGCAGACCTGTCACGGATGGAGAGTTTGAAGGACAGATAGAGTGTCATCCTTATTAGAACCAGGGGTGGTCTGGTAAGGTTTCCAGGAAGCGGCCCAGAGAAGACTGACTGTGGGCTTGCTAATGGTGATTTCTCTACCTGTGCCCCGCCCTCCCCTCTCCAGGTAGGCGGCAGTGTGCTCGGAAATGGCTTCCAGTTTAAGCTGTTGCTGGAGGAGAGCAAGGCTGGGAACTGTATCCACCGGCGGACAGGATCCTTCAGGTCCCTGGACAACTTCCCCAACTGTGTGGTGACCAGCGGTGTGGTCAACTTCTTCCTGGCCCACACGGAACGACTCCGCAGAGTGGGCTTCGATCCCCTTCTGCAGCGAGTGGCACACTCAGGTGAGGGGCTGGAAGAGCGAGGAAGGGAGCTGGGTCAGGAATTAATTTAGGAATGTCTCCCATAAGCTGCCTCTCTCTGAGACATGCTTCCTCTTCCTCCTCCTCCAGTTCTTCCCTCTTTACCCATCTTGCTCCCCCCACCCCCCGCCCGGAAATCTTTTTCGCATTTGATGCCAATGGGTGGCACCCTTCTCACTTCCCTGGAGTCCACGCTTCTGTCCACTTGGAAAGGACATCTGTGTGTCTCTCTGCCCATAGATCATCTGCCTGAAAAACGGGCTTACTTATGTCCTCCCGAGAGTTAAGGGTGGAGTTCCTACATGGAGTGGGACCTCCCCGGGGGTCTCTGGCTGAAGCTCTTACTGCTTCTGCTATTGCTTCCCTTGCAGAGTTCTTCATCGATGGGCTAGACACCCTGTTTGTGGGGTCCTGCCCAGAAGTGGTGATGGGTCACCAGCCTCATTCTAATGCGGTGGACTCAGAGGACGTAGCTCTGGAGAAGACCTACAGCTCATACCGGGCCAACACCAATGCCCAGGTCCACTTCAAGCTGGCGCTCCACTACTTCAAGAACCGTCTCCAGTGCTCGACGTAAAGGTGCACAGATCTAGGAAAAGCATTCGACTGGCAGGTTGTGGCTATCTAGAACAGTGACACAAAGGTTAGTGTTGCCAAAAAAAATGGACTATGGAGAAGATGAGCATCGCATTTGAACCGACTGGTGGGAAGGGACAAGTGCGTCCCAGGTCAGACCTCAACAACCAGACCTCAGAGCACACTTGGAGTTAAAAGACTCAATAATAATTGGGATCTTGGCTGAGCCCCGGTGGCGTAGTGGTTGTGCGTGGGACTGCGGCCCACTGGGATGGAGGTTCAATTCCAGCAATGGGGCTGGGCCTCCTACTCCCACCACAGGAGAGCAGTGATGCCAAAAAAAAAAAAATAAATAATAATAATAATAATAATTGGGATCTTGTTACCAGAAGCACCAATCAAAGGGTAAGGGTCTTTAAAAAATGGACCAGTCACTAGTCAGGGCAATGGAGACCGTAACAATCCCTGTCTGTTGTATGAAGCATTAGCATTGACAAAGCATTTGCATGCACCGTGTTTCACATCATCTCATGTGCCTTCTCATCCAAGCGTCCAGGGTGGATTGGCATCCATACTGGAAAGGAGTGGTTTTGTGCAAATTTTATCACAACTAGCAGATTATCTTGAGCCTCACGATCATTGACACACTTTTGTTTTATTTGGTCCCACCTTGCGGACTCAAAAAATGTGACTAACCCAGATTCTTATCTTGAAGTTGTAACCTGATTCTGTTCAGCCCAGTAACAGTATTGGGCAGCCGGGGACAGCAGACCAGACGGAGAGGCCAAGTTCAGAATCTACTAGATGGAAGGGAATCAAGCAGCCAGGAGGAGGAGAGCCCAGAGGAGCATCCCGCCGTGTACCAGAACAAAGGCTTCCCGGCAGCAGACAAGCCACCACAGTGACACCTCGCACCTGTGCTAAGGCGTCAAGATGAATGATCATCACTGAGGGCGAAAGCACACACGCGATTCCAAGGACTTGAGACCCCGCAACGCAGCACTTACGAATCTCATCATCTACCCAGTGGGGCGGCCACGCGTTGTTGAAGGGTCTTTCTGGTACACTGGCTGCCAGCAGGTTTCCCAAGCTGCTCCTCTAGCCTCTCCTTTATGGTTTCTACTTAGCACGGTACTCCCTGGGGACCCCTATTGGAGATGGGTAGTTCAAAATTTCTGAAAGCGTATTCTGTGAGATATGTGCTTTAAAATGATCTCTTGGGTTGAGCCCCGGTGGTGTAAGTGGTTGAGTGTGGGATTGACGGTTCAAATCCAGCGGTGGCGGCTCTCAGGAGTAGCGCTGGGTAGCTCCCACGACCACCAGAGGGCAGTGATGCCCCCTCCCCAAAAATGGTATCTTATTGAGTGTTGGACAAGAGTTGACAAGCAAGCTGGGTTTCCATCTGATAATTTCCACACAAATTGTTCAGTGACATTAGTAACGCTAACACAATGAGCCAACATTTTCTTTCATTGTATTTTCGTTACCTTTACAGAACTCTAGATTATCTGCCCACTTCTCTTCTTACCTCTGCCTTAGCTTCCTTGTTGACCTTTTGGTCTCATATTGGTGGTGTCTAAGTAAGGCGTCGATATTACAGATGCTATCCTTTATTTTGTTTCACTCTGCTATTTCACTAAAAGGTGACCTCAGGAGAAAGGCTCAGGTTTCAAAGTGTCTCAGGGAGTCCTCTAGTCTCTACTGTCTCAGTTGGTCTGGATTTTTTTTTTTAAAGCAATACTAATACTTGAGTTCATTTTCTAGCCACGATCATTTTTGTGACTTTGGTCAGAATGGTCAGTGATGGAAGTTGGGCACCATCAAGCGCTTCTGGTCTCCGGGGAGAAGAGATTGTAGCTCCATGGATTTGTTTCTTCTCGGAGCCTTTGGTTGCTTTCTTACAGTTTTACTCTTGGTGAGCACAGACCCATAGTAATATCCTAGACTGCCACTCCCAAGCTTTTAAGACCCCAGGCACTATTCACTTCCAATAGGATGGAAATCATTTTTCTGGATCACAATATACCAATGGCCGGAGTTGGCCCATGAGAGGATGGTCCTAACCTTTGAAATTCAGAAAACCGGTCTTGGGAGATGTTTGTTTTGTCCAGGGGAACATCTGTGTCTGTGCCCTCAATGAGTATCTGCTTCCACCCCCACATTTGTATTTGCACACATCTACAGATGCTCCTATGTTCTTAGCCATGTACCTGCCTGTACATCCACATGCCTGTACCCATCCTTGTGTCTTCAAACACTCATCTTCACGTCGGTTGTGCTGTGCTCATGACATCCACGTCAGTGCTGTTTTCCTGATCACCAAGGACACCAAGTCCCTAAGGATCCTGGAGGCACCGTGGGCTCATTGTTCGGCTGCTCAGTCAAGACTGGCAGTCGAAACCCAACAGCCATTTCCCACCTGGAAGATGAAGCTGATGACAGCTGGAAAAGCTGACAGCCCCCGCCGCCCAATCGAGTCGTTCTACTCTGTCCTCTAGCTCCTTGCCAAAATCCACTTTTCACCAGGGGGACGGTCTGCACTGTTGGCCAAAGTGGGTGATACCACGCCCTGAGGGGGCCTGGAAAAGCAGGCACCTCCCCTTTCCCTGGATTATGGGCTGTAGTGCCAGGGGGGATGCCGAGGAATTTCTTTGTCATGTTGCTTATTCATACAATCTTTTTTATCTAGTCATTTCTCGTGCTCTTGATTTTTACTGGGAGTTAATATACATCATTCCATAATTCAATCACATCCAGCAGTATTGTACAATGGCGACCACAGTCGAATCATGCCTTTTCATTGATCTAAAGTCTACGACTCCTGCCCCATCCTTTCCTTGACAGCTACCAATGAACACTGATCTCACTATATTTACCTAGAATTGTGTTGAAAGATTATTACCACCTTTTGTATAAAAAAGCAATCATAACATTCTATGTCCTGACATGCCTGCCTCAACTCAGGTATGCCTTCCAGATTCATCTTTGTTGTATTCATCTCATGGACTCATAATGGTTCCAGAGTATTTCATTGTATGTTTTCATTATACCCTAATTGATCATCTAGTCATTCATTGATGGGCAACTTGGTTTTTTCCATTTATTTGTTATTGTGAATAAAGCAACAGCGAACATAGGTTTTTCTATGTCTGTATGTTATTACTTCAGTGGGATAGATATTAATAAAACTTTGTGAAGAAATGGGTGGTTAGATACTTTTTGAAAAACAGTTTAATCGCTTCTCGGCCTTTTGGCTAAGATCAAGTGAAAAAGAGTTCATGTCTGTCTGGAAAAACCACAATGAATGTGAGCATATCAAAGGTTTTGAGAACCCGTCAGTGAAACAGAAACAGAAACATATCCCTTTAATTCAATATTTCCCAGTATTGGATAGAACTGTCGCTTGTCCTTGCGCAAGCAGAATACAGATGTGAGATTTGAGCCCTCAGAAATGGACTGATCACTAGCGAGGGTGATGAAGACTATTGATAGCCATCGCTATTTCTGTGTTAGCAGCACCCCTTTATTGTCTGTGTCATAAAGATTGTGTGGCAAAGCTCTTGCTGCTTTAACCATGCAGAATCATGCTTGCGTCACGGCACCTGCATCTGACACATCATATCATAGTTACATGGGGAAGCTCCCGGGATGGCTGCTACCCCAACAAGGGCCCCGTCTAGATCTCATGCCCTAGAGAACCCTCATCTCATAGACACGTGTATTGACTGATGAACTGGCCAGAATGACATGTAACCCTAAAAGTACAAGGACAACTTTGAAGTGCAGGTTCAGTTTGAACTTTTGAAAGTATGTAGAGAAAAGAAAAATTACTTATTTGGCCATATTCCTCTACTTAGATAACAAATGCAGCAGTATCTTCCTTAGGACTTAGTATCCATTTGCTTTCTTTGCTCTCTATTTCAATTCATGGTCCTCAGTGCTAGAAAATGAGCATGGTATTCACAATTGCCCATGGTATATTGTAGGCACAGGCCACTAGATGGGCATTGAAGGCTAAA
Organism: Nesogale talazaci; assembly: GCA_004026705.1. NCBI lineage: Eukaryota > Metazoa > Chordata > Mammalia > Afrosoricida > Tenrecidae > Nesogale > Nesogale talazaci. The sequence continues at coordinate 12,574 of PVJH01029205.1, read as the reverse complement.
TTCATAAATTTTACTCTTATAAGAAGATTTAGATTTGGTTAAATTTTCAGAATTTAGTGTGTTCATTTTTTTTTGTTTTGTTTTGTTTTGTGGGCCTCACTGCCTTCCGGTGGTTGTGGGAGCCACCCAGTGCCGCTCCTGAGAGCCACCGCTGGATTTGAACCACCAAGTCCACGGGCCGCAGCCCCGCACTCAACCACTTACACCACTGGGGCTCAGCCCATTGTATTCATTGAAATGATTTTGAATTTGATATTTATGGATGTGGTAGTCCGGGAAAAGTAGAGAAACAAATGCATAGATACGCATATAGATATCATGGAAAGGTTTATATACAAGAGGAATGGAACACTGAGAAAGCATCCCAACCCAGTCCATCCAAAAGTCATAAGTTCGATATTAGCTCATATGCCCAATATCAGTCTATAAAGTCTCCTTCCAACTTAGGAAGTCACAGGCCAGTGGGTGCAGAGTCCCAGCGCTGGCAGGGGTCTCCCCATGGCTCCTCACTTTCAGGGCTCAGAGTCCATTAACAGCATCCAGTGGTGGTAGAAGCAACTCATCGCTGGCAGGGGTCTCCAGGTGGCCTCTCCAACTTCAGAGGTCTGGTTCCAACAGGGCAAGGCCGTGTGGCTTCTCCTCCAGCTCCTTGGACGCTGCCATCTTGTCTTATCCGTAGTTCATTGTCTCTGAGACTAACTCCCAACAATTGGGAGGATAGCTTCTCATCTTCACAAGGGAAATATCACAAGATTTCCCAGAAGTCTCACGAGAAAGCCAGGCCTACACAGAGGCTTCATTGGCCGCTCAATGGCTATCTCCAGATTAATAGGCTAGACTCCACCCCTACATCTCAATCATGAAATTAACATAAGCATATGGCTGCCACAATGGATTATCCTTCATCTTAATATCTAGAAGAAAACCTGCTTTTAAAGCCTGAGAATTTTTTTTTCATGTTTGCATCCAGACTAGGACCGACTCCACAGGAGGAGTCACTCCACTCTCAAAGGTGCAAAATGCTGCCCAGAGGTTGTGAGACCACAACACTGAACAGTGCGTGAAGCCAGACCTCACCGGGCAGCCCTTGCTTTTCCAACAGTGTAACACTCTCCCAGGCACGGTGCTAGCCCGCACAGCTGACAACCATTGGGGCTGAGATATATCTTTTAGCACAGTGGCATTTCCTTAGGCTGTTATTTCTCAGTTGCTACCCGCGAGGCCGGCAGTTCTAGCCCTCCTGGCGCTTTGTGGAAGAGAGACGAGGCTTCCCATAAAGATGTGCCCTCTCAGAAACCCAGAGAGGCAGTTGTACTCTGTCCTGTGGATCACACCTCCGTTACTCCCTCAGCAGAGGCCGTCTTCCTTCTGCCAGGGAGAGATGCCTAAAAATTGGCTGCAAAGGCTCACGGAAGCACGTCCCTTTGTTGCTTAAACACCTGCACAGCCCGTCTCTTTCCGGCGTTTAGGATGTCGTAGGTCGGGTGGTCCGGGGCCACATTCCGGATTTTCCTGGGTCTTCCGGTCGGAGCTGTGATCAACTGCGCGGACAACACGGGAGCCAGAACCCTCGAGGTCATCTCTGTGAAGGGGATCCCGGGCCGGCTGGACAGACTGCCCGCTGCCGGCGCGGGTGACATGGTGATGGTCACAGTCAAGAAGGCGAACCCGAGCTCAGAAAGAAGGACTACCCCGCGGGGGTGATACCACAGCGAAGCTCCTACGGGGAGAAGACGGAGTGCTTCTTGCTTTTGAAGATAACGCGGGGGCACAGTACACAGCTAAGGCGAGATGAAAGGTGAGGCCGCCGCCCGGAGGTGCCTGCTTCCCTGGGTGGTCCAGGAAAGGGCCTGGGCTTCCTTCATGCCCACCGGGGCCCCGCCCCCTTCTCTTGTTGCCGGGCCGGCCCAGTTGCAAAGGAGTGTGCGGACTTGCGGCCCAGAGTCGGCGTCCAATGCTGGCAGCATTGCCTGACTTTTCCATATATTTGTAAAAACCACCGATCACTCTATTAAAAATTATTCATCTAACCCCCCCCAAGGAAGCCCCCCCCCCAATACACCTGCCTAGACTTCCTATTTCCTTAGGATGAAAAAGGAAGTCCTATACTAAACTCCCAGGAGCCCTGGGGGCAGTGGTTGCATACTAGACCACTGACCCCGAGGTCCGCTGTTCTAGCCCCAGGCATGCCTCAGCAGAAAGTGGACGCTTCCTACTCCCAGAGAGACACCAGACCAGTTCTGCTGCCCTATAGGCTCTCGGCGAGCTGGAATCAACTCGGGAGCAGTGGGTGGGTGCTGGTTGATTTCCCGATCGCTGTTATTCTTGAGTGCCGGTTCATAATCAGTTGGCTTCAGAATGGAAACCCACAGACTGCTCTGTGTAGGTTATTGATGGTCCTTTTGACTGTTTGACTCGAGTGAAGGTTTGCGGAGCGGATCCGTTTTCTCTTCCACAATTTGAACACGCTTCGTTCCAGTTGTTCCTGATCACCTCAACACCGCGATGTCACTTGCCCCGCTTTCTCCCGGCGTTCCTGGCTTCCATGCCTCCTTCATGCCTCACTCTTCCTAAGTTTGTCCTCGGGTCAATGCTGCCTTCTTAAATCTCAAATGGTTGATGATTCTAAGGCGCGTGTACCTCACTGGCGTCATTGTTCGCCTCACAGACCTGTGTTGGCTGGAAATGAAGCCATGTGGGTGCGTTCATGTCCCAATCAGAAGGGTGACCACAGTGTCGGGTTTCTATCCATCTCTAGTTGACCAGCAAGTCTGGTCTTTTTTTTTTTTTTTAACGATTTTGAGTTTTGTCCCACATTTTTCTCCCAGTCTGGCATCTCCCAATAGGGTCCTTTCCAAGGTCGTGGGTAGGGTAGCCGGGCACCGTCTAGTTCTTTTGACCTCAGGGTCATGAACACGGTACTCCCGTGGTCCATTAGCCCAATGGACAATCTTCCATATTCTTCACTCATCTTTCCGCTGGACAGACAGAGGCCAATAGTTGTGCTTTAGATGGCCATTCTAGAGCTTTGAGATCCCCGTTGCTACCCATTGACTTTACTTCCTCGGGCAGAGCCCTGGACCCCAAGCTTCACGACCCTATGGAGGCCGAGTCCGGTCTCAAAGAAGTCAGGGGATGGCACCTTTGGGACGGCATATGCTAAGGATTTATGATCCAGGGTACGAGTTATGCTTGCCTGGGGAAATGCCCTAATCTCTCCCTTTATCTTACATAGCCTAGAGGCTCTCTGATGTTACCCCCTGCCACGTCATTTTCCCTGGAGTTCTCCAAGAAGTGCTTCAGTGACTCCGCTGGCGAGAGCACCAGCCATAGAGGCTAGGGGGTCAGTGATGAGCAGGGCCCGGCCCCTGGTCCCTAAGGAACTCACAGCCCAGCCCAAGGGTCTGAGAGAGATCAAGTCCTAGGGCCATTGCGTCCTGCACTTTCACCCAGTAATCACAAAGGTTGTGAGGGAGATAGTCCTTGGAGATAATCTTTTGAGATAATTCCAGGAGAATGGAGTGGGTGAGGGTGGGGTGGGGGGTTTATTTGAGTTGGTCTGCTTTGAGTAAGTTTCTCAAGATGGGAAAGGAGAGAAGGTGGAGGGAACTATAAGGGAAAGGTGAGAAACTGGGAGTAAAGAAAAGTTGGAGTCTACTGCGGGTCTCAAAGCATATAATCATGACCACTGGAAATTCTATAGAAGGTAAAAAAAAAAAATTATCCTCCCCCAAAATCTTATTGGCTAAAGTGACCAGATTTTAGCATTGGCACAGCGGGACACCATTGACCGGGGGGTGGGGCAGTTGGGGGGGTGGTAGAGGGGCTATATTCCTTTCCTGTTCTCTTACTGTTCCCTAGCTTGTCATGCATTCTTTCCAAAAATTGGGACTTTGGGCTGAGCCCCGGTGGCATAGTGGTGGTGCGCGGGACTGCGGCCCACTGGGACGGAGGTTCAATTCCAGCAGTGGGGCTGGGCCTCCTACTCCCACCACCGGAAAGCAGTGATGCCCAACCACCCCCCCCCAAAAAAAAAAAAAAAAAAAAAAAGAAGAGTTAGTTGTGACTGAGCCCCAGTGATCTAGTGGTTGTGTGTGGGACTGCGGCCCAACAGTCTTGACAGTTCAAGTCTAGCAGCAGCTCTCCAGGAGCAAGGCTGAGCCTCCTGCTCCCACCAGGGCAGTGATGCCACAGAAAAAAAAAGAGTTAGCTGTACAATCCATCACCACAATCAATTCTGGAACATTTTCTTCTTTCTTGTACTCATCGTTATTAGCGCCCTTTCTATAGAAACTTTTGAAAACATAATCTTTTTGTTATCATTTTACTGGGGAGACTCTTACAAAGCTATGACAATCCATCCTTCAACTATATTAAGCGCACTGTACATATGTTGCCATCAACATTTCCAAAACCCTTTCTACTTGAGCTGTAGGTATCAGCTCCTCTTTTCCCCCTCTCTCCCCTACCCTCCCACTTTCCTGGATCCTTGATCGATTATATTATTCTTATTTCGTGTCTTACACTGTCCATTGTCTCCCTTCACCCGCCATTTCTGTTATTTGTCCCCCGGTGGGGTGGGTTTTAGATCCAAACTTATGACAGGTTCCCTCTTTCTGCTCTCTCCCCCCACCATCACCATACCCTCATGATATCACGAATACCACCACTGTGCCCGAGTGTTTTATTTGTCCTGAATGCCATGTGCACTGATGTGTATTAATGTGTGTACTCTGGTCTAGCTGGATTTGTAAGATAAAACTGGGTCATGGTAGTGAGGTGGGAGGAAGCATTCAGGAACAGTCATTCTCAACCTGTCGGTCTCTACCCCTTTGGGGGTCAAACAACCTTTTCTTTTTTTGGGGGGGGCATCACTGCCCTCTGTTGGTGGGAGTAGGAGGCCCAGCCTTTGCTCCTGAACCTCCAACCCAGTGGGCCGTGGTCCCGCGCACAACCATGATGCCAGCAGGGCTCAGCCCTAAATAACCTTTTCACAGGGGTCGCCTAAGACCCTATTTCTGTTGGTCTTAGGAACCAAAACACCACTCCTTTGTGTGTCTCTAGATACACCCACATACTGGGTCACCACAACACGAGGACCTGCATTAAAGGGCTGCGGTATTGGAAGGTTGAGAACCACTAAGCTAGAAGAATCGTGTGTTTCGTCGGTGCTCTACTGTACCCTGGCTGGCTTGTCCCTTCCTTGTGACCATTCTGTGGGGGAATGTCCAACTGTCTACTATGGGCTTTGGGTCTCCACTCCAACCCCCTCATTCACATAGGTAAAACTGTTTTACATCATTTGAAACCTGATCCCGTGACACCTCATGATCACACAGGCTGGTGTGCTTCTTTCACATAGGCTTATTTGCTTCCCTACTACATGGCTGGGAATCCATGGCTTGAGACCCAGAAGCATTATCTTTTGATAGCTGGGCACCATCTGATCTCTTCACCACATGTGCTTATGCACCTGCTTCGTCTTCAGTGACTGTGCCCAGAAGGTATCAAAGAATGCCAGGTTATGTTCTTGTGCTTAGGGAGGCCTTAAGTAGAGGCCCAACGTCTGTCTGCTATCAATACTTGAACCCATCAAGATATGCACATTGGCCTCTATCCCTTTCATTATAATAAACTTATTTATAATATTTAGGCCTATAGCTATTGACTCTCTGAATCACATGTACTCTGTAGGACAAGTAAAAAATATCCCAAAGCAAACTATGTTGTGTATGACTTAAGTGTCCCCGGAGGGTTCACAGCAAGAATGATCCCTGTGGGTTTTCAGAGTACCTCTCTTCACAGGAGCAGAAAGACTCATGTCACTCCCTCAAAGCTCCTGATGGTTTCAAACTGCTGACCTTACAGTGAGCAGCCCAACTCGTAACTTCTATGCCACCTGGGCCCCTCCTCTGAGGAGGGGAATGATGGGATTGAAGCTGAGGAGGAGGAGAATTCTGGGCAGAATGAAACCACTGACTTTTGGTTGGCGACTGAGCACTTTAATTAACTATTGCACCATCGGGATACCTTAACTAGCACAGGAGAGAAGCAGAGAAATCAAACTCAGAAAAATGGCCAAGAATGGGGGTAGGGGGGCTGGGGGGTGAAGCTAGGCAGTCAAGGTCCAGCCGATGTCAGGATATAGGACAGTCCGGTTATAGAAGCACCATGTCTCCTACCAGTGGATATGCCCTGACTGCCGCTTCAGCCCTTAGGGCAGTCATTTCCTACAGCAGGAGAGCTTCTACCCAAACGGACTCTTTCTGGGCATCAATCTCTTTGGATCTGAAGTCCAGTGAAGCAAGCTAAGGATGTTTCAGAGACCCCGGCCTACTGTCACCAGGACCTATATCACGATGGAAGCCCTAAGGAAAAGAGTTCAGATGTCACACAGCAAAATACACAGCACATGTTTACCACTGTCCTAGAGGGGGAAAAAACTACAAGTCTGTTTAAAATTTAAAACAAAGAATGTACGACAGCAAAAAGAGCCTTTTGCAAAAGAAGAAAACACAGAGTTCAAAAGTCTTTGCCAGGCCAATCACAGAGCAGCAGCTCCAGAGGTTACTACACAGAAGTGAAGGGGGTCTCCATGGGACAGTTCTGATTGGGAAACATTAGATTCTACACGTGGCAGAATGCTGGTCAATCATTTTTGCAGCAGTGACTACTATTGCCAAAAGGGGTCTTCGGGTGACAAGCTATGGCTGACTATATGCGCCCCTGCACGCCCGCCCCCCCCCCTCCGTTGGTGCTGAATAAGCTTTACTTGAACACAGACCATTTCTAACCACAACTTTAAAAAAAAAAGGTAAATAAAGCAATTTATTAAAGGCACAAGATAAAATATTTATAGCTCTCAAGAGGTACTGTTGAACAAAGTCGTTTTCAAAAACACAAAACAGAGTTAGTCGGTGCAAGGAAAAATTTGGCCTTGACCTCAAGCCAGAATTTTCGTCAGGTCCAAAAGCCTTCATTCTTAAATGTAACATGTGCATGATAGCTTTTCTGAGGAATCTGATTTACAGTAAATACTAATTGGCATGTAACTTTTTATTTTGGTTTGTTTAGGATTGTGTATCTATCTAAGGTGCCCCCTCACGTCTGACACAGGGGCATTTATTGCCTTTAACCAATTTCACTTGACTGTTGTAAAAGGACAGCTGAGAACCATCACATCTTGACGCGCGTCCCTTTACTCTCTGAGAAATAGACTTGTTGAGTCAAACGCTGCCTAAGATGGTATGCTTTCACTCCTGCGTTGGGAGCAAGCCCAGCCCTCCTTATCCACCAGGCTGGGGAGAAGGGAAATCACGTTGCATTGTTTCTATCAAGATTCTTAAAATAATGCACGATTGTACTGGGGCCTCTTCCAGCTCTGATAACGTCAAGCACATTTGGACACAGGTTGCCATCAGCTCCAAGACATTTTCTTCCTCTTGACTTTTTTGATTTTTAAATTGGGGGCTCCCCCACCTCTCGTCCCAATCCACACGTGCATCCATGGTGCCAAGCACATGTGTCGCCCTCATCACGCTCCCAACATTTGCTTTCTACTTGAGCCCCTGGTACCGGCTCCTCCTTTTACCCCCCCTCTCCCCCCCCAACGCCCCCTCCCCCCTCCCCCGGAATTCCCTTGACAGCAGGGAGTGAGGTCCTCTCCCCGCGTCTGGGGGGCTTCGCTCGGCCCCCTTGGTGAAGGCGCTCTTCCAATTGGCGACTCGAGCCCGGCGGCCTCGCTGCGCAGCGGGGAGAGCGCGACGGGGACGCTCTTCCGCCCGCCGCGCGCCACGTGGGGCGCTTCGACCCCGGCCCCGCTGCGGCGAGTCGCGCGGGCCCCAGCGCCCCGAAGGGGCCTCGAACCCCCGTCCCCCGCGTGCCAGTCTGATGCTCTCCCCGCTTGGCCAAAGCGTCCCTCCTCCAGACCTTCTGGGAAGCAAAGCCAGCCAGCCAGCCAGCAGGACGCAGCCGCGGGCGAGGGCCGGAGCCTCGGGTTCAGGGCCCGCCGGCCGGCTTTCTCCAGCCCCCCCGGTCGGGCGCGGTGCCCTGGCTCCGCGCGCACAGAGCGCGCCCGCCAGCCGGGTCTTCCCATCGGCTTCCCCGGACCCCGCCGAGGTCCCCGGGGAGGGGGGAAGACTCAGGAAGTGCGGCGGGAAAGGTGACGCCCCCGAGGCCCGCACCGTCTGGCATGCCAGGGATGCGGAAGCCCTCGGTACCCTGCTTCCGCCCGCCGGGCTGGCCGCGGCCTCCGGGCCCAGGACCCAGCTCCGCGCCACCGGGCGGCCCACGCGGCTTTCGGAAGGCAGGGCCTGCCGCTAGGTGCCTTGAGAAGGCTCCCGGCCGCCTAAAGCAGCCAGCAGGTCCCATGGTGTAATGGTTAGCACTCTGGACTTTGAATCCAGCGATCCGAGTTCAAATCTCGGTGGGACCTCACCATCCCTTTTGGTCCCACAATTCGTGTTTTGGGAGTCGTTCGCGGCCACAGCCGTCCTGGGCTCGGAGGGCGTCCCGCTGGCCGCTCGAACCGCGGCTGAAGGTCTCTCGCCCACGAAGCTTTCCTTTAAGGGGCCATCCTGGGAGTTAGGACGCGCATGCGCGGGCGTCGGGGCGGAAAAAAAATAATTGTGTCGATGGGAGATTGAACCGAGAGAACGTGACTTTACCCTGGAGAAAACATCCGGAAAAGCCCGAAAGATTCCGAGGATCCTGCAGGAAGCCCCAGCGGTCTTTCCCAGGCCTGCTCCTCTCCGAGAGCGCCCGGGAATCCTTCCTGGCTATTGGCTGATACGATGCTCGACTCTCCCTGAGCCGCCAATGAAGTGGCGTGACACAGGGCGGAGGGGCGGGGTAAAGAGGGCGCACGCGCGATTCTGATTGGTGGAGAAAAAGAGCCTGGCTCTGGGGAAAGGTCTTGTGGGGGGTGTCTCGCTCCGGAGGAGACGGCCTTTGGAGGACGTCAGAGGGGCCAGCCGGCGGCTCGTCTTGGCTGTCGGTTCCTCAGTGAGGTTCTCGGCGTTTATTAGTCGGGAAACAGGTCCGTTCGTTCGATTCGCCTCAGTGATCGGTCGGGGTAGCGCTGCTGCCGGTGTGTCACCTGTCGACGGGGTTTCCCGTGCCCCACCCCCACCCCCACCCCCCCAGCGGAGGGGCGAAGTCTGCGGGGTTCGCCAATAACACCGAACAAACCTCGATGGGTGAGGTTGGCCGGGAACGGTGCGGGGCTGTGGACAGGCGCCCGCGATTTGCGGCAGAGTGCGTTCGGCTGGGGACGCGTTACCAGGTAACGCAGGGAGCGTGACCGCCCCGAGGAGCGGGGCTTGGCGAGGTGGCCGCCCCTCTGGGACACGTGACGAGGGACTGCGCTGACGCACCTGCCATCTCCCTGCAGGGTGATTGGCGCAGCTCCCGCACCTTGGGGAGGGTGCCTCGGAGACCGAGGCCGCTCACCTGGCCTCCCCACCCACCCCACACGTTGCCTTAAACATTTGAGGGCATCAAATGTGCGCCGGAGACGTGCCCTCCCACGAATGAAAGCGAGTTATCCACTGTCAACCAGGATTTCCTGTAAGGAGCCACACTGTTCCCTCCCCAGGAATGAGTGAGAGGCCAACCTTGCCGGGCAGTCAAGTGAAGGCCAGGGGAGGGGAGCCTCTGCTTTTCACAGGTGTTTCTCTTGGGGAGGAGGGTCGGGGAATGGGATCCAGGAACACCTCACGTGGGGAATCAAAGGGGACTGCAAACCTGATGTGCTCCTGGGTAGACTCGACAAATAGGTTTCTACCCAACCCCTGGTGAACCACCCCATGGACTAAGCATGGTGACCTTAGACGCTGGCCTTTCTGGCAGCATAACATCTCCAGGGCCGCACCAGCAGGATGCAGCCTACAAGCTCGACTACGAGATGGGCCCAACCACAAAACGACCTGTGTCCTTGGACTGAAATACTTGTCTGGCAAAGGATGGGGGAATGGTGGTCATTGGACCTGGCGGGGTGGGAGGGGACCCCTGGCATATGCCATGTTCAATGAAAGGGGGCCCAGAACCAACGTATATTTAATACCTCTCCATGCATTAATCTGACAGGTTTTAATCTGTTAGGCAAGGATCTGCATCTGTAAGACTTGACACAGGAAAATTTCCCCATGCTCACTGTGAACAGAGCTCACTTATGAAATCCATCTGTACAAAGCAAAACCTCATGGATGGCGGCTCAAAGCTGGACTGTGTGCACATGAACAGTATTGAACCCTAAGTCATTGGATTTTTGATAGAATTGTTGATTTGATCAGTGCAATCTCCTTATACCCCAGGGGCATGATTGACAATGTTTTTTTGTTTGTTTGTTCTCTGCCTTCCCCCCCCCTTCTCACTTGCCTCCAAGTTTTATTAACTGATAAATATTTGAGAGGCTACTCTATCATACAATAAAAGCCCCATCTTACGTAAACATACCTTTATTCGAAAAGTAAATTGTAAGACTGATAGAAAAATACATTGTGAGCAGATTAACCAAATAAGCTGCAATGATCATAAAATATCTTAAAGAAGACGAGATTGGAGTTATCTCATCATATCCCTTCTCCCTTCCTATACACAAAGAAACTTAGTAAAGGATTTTCATTCCTAAATTCTCATTTGTTATCTCTGAGTATTCCATGCAATATAAATAGTAGAGATGGTGTTTTAAGATTATTTTTAAAAATGCTTTTATTGGGGGCTCTTACATCTCATCACAGTCCATACATTCCTCCAATGTGTCAAACACATTTGCACATATGCCACCATCATCATTTTCAAAGCATTCTCTTTCCACTTGAGCCCCTGATAGCGGCTCCCCATTTCTTCTCCCTCTCTCATGAGCCCTTTATAAATTATAGATTTTTCCCTCCTTGTCTTACATTGTCCTCTGTTGTCCCTCACCCACTTTTCTGTTACTTATACTCCTGGGAGGGGGTTCCAGATTGATCCTTGTGATCAGTTCCCCCTTTATTCCTCCACCCTTCCCTAATCCTCCTGCTATCTTTTTTCTCCTTGTTGGCCCTGATGTTTTCCGCCCTTTGTTGGTTTGGTTTTTGTTTTGTTGTTATTGTTGTAGGTTTCTGCTTTTGTCATAATACGACCTTTTAGGACAACAAGAGTTGTTTCTAACCCATGGACAAGCAGATGGATTCTGGGCTTGCACTTAACTCTAGGCCCAACCCAACAACATGGCCCTGCTTGATACTCATCTTCATGAAATGGTCACTGAAGAGAAGGGTGTGCTGGAGCAAGGTGTGGTGAAGACAACAGATGGTTCCCGGCTGTCAATCTGAAGAGTGTCTGGGGTCTCAGAGGCTTGAATTCAAACAAGCAACCAGCTTAGTGAGGAATCAGCTAAGTCCCCACAGAAGAAGCTCACCTGTCTGTGTGATCCAAAGATGACAATTAAGAAATCCAAATATGACGAAAGGGAAAGTCTCAGTGCTTAAATTGTGAACACCCAATTTGCAGAAGGCTGTGGAGGACAGTGGGAGCCCAACACCTATCTGCAGACTAAATAGCCAGATGAAACCTCTAGCCACAAGCCAGGGCCTCCAACAGCTGTCTTGTCAGTGATGATTGTAAACTTGATGATGTGGATGGAAACAGGGTCTCATGTACTCGGTCACTCGACCTCCCTCTTGACCCAACCTGGATTTGTTCGAGGCTGAAGTATTTCTCACCTGTCCCAGGACAGAAATTTCTCCTCTGGCCTTTTAAACACTGATGGTGGTGTTTTCGTTATTACATTTCATTTGTCTTATTACTACTTTCTTCTTGCCCTTTTGCTTTTCATTGTCTCTGTTGAGTTTCCCATTGGTGAAGCACAGGAGTGGACGCAGAGAGACCATCACCGGTGCAGTGGTGTGTCATCAGGATGTGGGGGAGTGAGGAGGCTGAGGAATTAGGTGTCGGAGTGAGGGGTTCCCAGTACTTGAACGGGCCCTCGGGAACAACTTTGTGGAAAATCTTAAAGACGAGCAGACAGTGGAGCACAAGGGCTCCTCAACCCATATCAGGACTGAGAGAGAGAGAGGGAATGTATTTCCCAATGGGTGTCTAAAATGGGACTTATAGATTTTTCATAAGCTATGCACGTCACACAGCTAACAGATTACATAGTTAATAGGTAATAGCACAGGTGGGTAACATCATAAACAAGCAATAAAGTGAGTCAGCATCTTGACCCAGCACTAGTTGACCTTGAAGGGCCTGAGCCCTCCCCAGGGGTTTGCTACATCGAAGGTGGATTGGCTATCGAGCCTGATTCCTTTCATCTCCAGGCAGCCTCTGGGCATTGGAAAGGAGGCAGACACAGAAATGCCTCCTCGGTGGGGGAGCTCCTTTATGAGTTCTCTTATGGAGGTTTATTGGTGGGACTGTGTTTAGTCACGAGAATGTGTGTGAAGACTTATCTAGATATCAAAACTAGAGGGCCTTCCCCCACCACCGTCGACTTCCCATCGTTGCCGTCTTTCATCTTTTCCACAACCTCAAAGTCACTCCCGTGGACCTGTTCAAATGCTGGAACCCCCCTCACCCCGAACACATT
>PVJH01029204.1:0-26334 GCA_004026705.1 Nesogale talazaci | reverse complement strand
CCCCCCCCCCCGCGCGCGCCCTCCTCTCACCCGGCGCTCGGGGCTCAGCAGGGGGCGCCGCTCCGGCTCGGGCTGGGTTCCGGGCTCCGGCGGCTGCGGACGGCTCCGTCCATGGCCCGGCCCCGCCGCCCGGTCAGCGGTCCCCGCGGCCCCGGGGCCGCCTCTCGCCGCCGCCGCGGGCCATGGAGCGGAGCCGCCCCGGGGGGCAGGGCGGGGCCGGGCGGCCCGGCAGACCCACGGACCGGCGGACCCACGGAGCACAGCGCCACCGCCTCCCTCCCGCGCTACGGCGCCTCGGAGAGGCAGGCCCGGCCGGCGCGCGCCCGCGCGCGCCCCCGCCTCCAGCGCCTGCACCCGCGCGCGCGCGCGCCTCGGCTGCTCGCCCCTGCCGGCGGCCTGGTGGTGAGCGAGCGGCGGGGGTGGGGAGTGTCGGGGGGCTGGAGGACGCACTGGGCCGCGGGGGGCGGGGGGCATCCAGTGGTTGGTCAGGTCCACCGAAGGGGGTTGGCTTTGAGTTCAAACTGGAGCCAGGATGGAAAGGGTGCGGACTGGAATCGCTAAGGGACCTTCTTGTTGGACACAGGCCAGGCAGCCAGGGGGTTGCCAGCTCACGCACGAATGGGCATGTGTCAAGGGGCACCCCCCAAGAGGCCTGGGGCTTCTAAGGTAACAAGCGGCGGTAGGAGAAAATTAGGAGGGGGCGGGGAGGAGCTAGACAGGGCCCTGGGAATAAGAGGATGCTTGAAAAGGATGGGTACTGGGGAAAGACGTCACTGGAGAGGCCAATGAGTGGGCGCCCAGCCCCATAGGGCAGGGGATAGTGCATGTCTGAAGGTGGCCAGGTGAGTCGAAGCTGTCAATTTAGCCCTAGGGGGCAGTGCTTTGAGGACATGGGGTGAGAGGGACCCTCCGAGAGCACATCGCCAGCCTTGGTTCCACTCAACAAAGGAGCGACAATCCTCACCCCAGCACCCTGCCCTCTCCACCCCGGAACCAGCTCTGTCTGGAGCAGAGCCTGTGTGCACAGAATCAAGTTAGTCGGCGCAGGTGGGCAACAGACGTGGCACTGACCCAGATGAATATCACATTTATTTCACAAACACTGGGTAAGTAGGTAGGGGGGTGTCTGTAGGGGGGGAGGGGCAGGTGCACAACTGCACACACAATTGTTGTCAACGGCCCACTCCTCACACTGAGGATCCAGCCAAGCAGGGCCTCCAAGCCGAAAGGCAGTGGGAGGTGAGTGCAGAGAAGGCTCTGAAACACCAAGCCTCCTGAAAGGGTAAGGGGTCCAACTCCGGCCGTCCCAGGAAAAGCACAAATAAATTAAGAGTGGGGCACAGCCACACCCACCAGATCACCTAGTCACCCATCTTCACTCTGGAGGTCTGAAAGAGAAGAAGAGGAGAAATCAGGCAGCAACAGTGACGAATGACAAGTCAGACGGAGCCAACCCATGACTAGAGGGACACACCAGGCCAGCTGGAGGACCAGGATATCCACACGGAAAAATACTAGATAGTCACCAACTCTGAGACAAGTGGAGAAAACTAGTAACAAGGCCAGTCACTGTCACAGACAAGACACACACAATTCAGACGGGCTATCCTAAGGACAGACACAGCAGCCCCGAGGGATGCGGGGAACACGGGAGACGGACTCACAGAGACAGACAAGAATTTCAACCCAGCCTAGTCCACAAGTAAGCAGCAGCAATGAGCAGGGACAGAACGACAGAGGGAGAAGAAAATGGCAGAAAGCTGGTAAAAAAACAAACAAAACCAACCCACGAGGAAAAGACATCTAGATACAAAAAGCAGAAAAAATAAAAAAGGACTCAGATGTCATCAGCACTGGATCACGCACAAATACCCTTGGGAGGGAGGCAGAAAGACCGGTTTGGGATTTCTAGGGTTATAAGCTGAGGGGAGCGGCACTGCAGCTCCCGCTGGAGGCAGGAACACAGAGCAGCTCTGGGGGGACTCCGCACCTGGAGAATTGCGACGATGACCCCAAAGAGGCCGATGGCGCTGCCAAAGATCTCCACGATGAGGATCTTCACGAAGAGGCTGGGGTTCTGCGCGTCAGCCAGGGCAGCCCCACTGCCCACGATGCCCACGCAGACGCCACAGAAGAGGTTACAGAGGCCCACTGTCAGGCCAGCCCCAAACATAGAGTAGCCTGCAGGGATGGGAGAGGAGGGAGACCGAGGTTCAGCCAAGCATAGGGAGAGGAGAAGTACCCACAGGGCCAACCACCTCCACTCTGCGCTGTCACCACCGCGCCCCCCGCCCCCCCGCCCCCAGTAGATCAATCTAGGCAAGAGAGTATCAAAATGACAAAATGAAGACTCCAAACTGGACTGGCGGCCAGGGGAGGGGAGGGGAAAGCAGGTGTGAGGCTGCAGCTTTGCCCCAGCACAAACCCACCTACCTGCATGGTAGTTTCGATGGCCGATGGCCTTGGGGTTAGTGGCAGTGAAAGGCTAAGAGAGGCAGAGAAGCAATCAGTCACCACTCCCAATGCCACCCCGCCACCCTCCCCCACCAAGTACCGAGAGGCACACCAGAGGGGTGACACCGGGGTTCTCCGTACCTCAGCCATGTTGCTAATGACAATTGCCATGATGATGCCGTAGATGGCCACGGCCTCGCAGAAGATGATGCTGGTGGTGACAGGAGTTGGAGAAACTAGTGAGTGCAGCGGCGAGAAAGCAACCTTCCTCCTGGGCCCCCGGTCAACATCCCACCCCATCAAGGGGCTGGCCCAGGCCCAAGAGCTCTCAAGTGGCATTCAAGGCTGCCAGTTTCCCCAAGGGATCTTACGCTTACCTGACCAGGTTCTTGGTCTTGATCCTGGGGGCCTTCACCCCTCCCCCAATGATAGAAGACCCAGTAATATAGATGCCCCTGGTGGAAGAGTAAGAGAAAGGGTGACGATAGCCACAGCTGTCACTACCCCAAAGATGACTAAGAGATCAATGCCATCACCCTCATGACCTGTGCCTCTCCGCAACCCCCACCCCCCACCCCGATCCTAATACTCACCAGGCTGCCCCAACCACAGACAGGGAGATAGCTAGACCGATGCCCAGGTTCGACCACATGAAGGGGGACGTCTCGGTAAGGAACCTGGTGTGGGGCAGGGAGGGGGGGGGGAAGCAGTTCAGCCCTGGGGAAGCCCCCAAACCAGACCCAATGCCGTGGGGGTCTCTCCCGCCTCATAGAGACCCTCCAAGAGACAGAGTGGCGCTGCCCCTGTGGGTTTCTGAAGCTGTCGGTCTTTCCCGTTGCAGGAAGCCTCATCTTTATCCCACTGAGCGTTTCAAACTGTTGACCTTGTGGGTAGCAGCCCAACGTGGAACCCACTCCCTCCCACAGCCACCACCTGCAGCCCCCCACGTCCTGGATGGGTAGACCACAGAGTCTGCGACAGGGGGGTGGGGGCGGCCAGACACGGTGAAGGGAAGGAACTGGGTCCTGAGAAGGGGAAGGCTGTGCGGACGCTTCCAGGGGGAACCCTCTCCCTGCCCTCCCTTACCATGCCACATCAAAGCGGAAGCCCAAGTCAAAGATGGTGTAGCAGACTCCTGCAGCAGGGAGAAAGACTGAGTTGGGGGAGGCGCTGCGGGAAAGGCCCCGTCTCCAAAGGCCTGTCTCCAGGGGCCTGTCCTTCCCCCTTCCATTCCCAACCACTCCCTCCGCTCCCAGGCCCAGCCCTCCCCCACTCGTGCCCCCCCCCGCCCCCCACCCCCGCGGCTTCGCAGAAAGGCCTGAACCCCCGAAGGGGAGGGGAGGGCGGTGAACGAGGGCCCTCACCGACCCCGCCAGATGCGCCCGGCCCAGCCCGGCCGCTGTTTACCCAACAAGCCGGGGGCGGTGAAGCAAAGGGGCAGGAAAAGGGGAACTGGAGGAGCGGGCTTGTGACCCAGCATCGGTCAGGAGCACAAGGGCGACTGCCGCAAGGCCTGGGGGGCGGGGGGCTGGGGGGCGCGCGCGCTGACAGAAGGGACTGGGGATCCGCTCGCGTCGCCCCCCGCCCCACGTCCTACAGGGCGCTGGGAGAGCCGCGTCTTCTCGGGGGGCTCAGAGAGGCCCCGTCAAGCGTAAAGCAAGACCTCCTGAAGCCCGCGCTGCGGCCCCGGTGCAGGATCGGCACCCCGTTTGCCCGCTGGACGCCGGCAGGGCCGTGACCCACCCGCACCGCCCCCACCCCCCTAACCCGGGCAGGGCCTCACCCACGACAATCATGGAGGCCCAGAAGGCCACGAAGACGCCCGAGTAGAGCAGCGCGAGCCCCGTCATGGCGGCAGCGACGGCGGGGGTCGGGGCGGTGGAGCCAGAGCCCGGCTTGCGTCCCTGCGTCCACCGTCCGCCCCGCAGTCTGCCCGCCCGCCCCACGCGTCACCTGACATGCCCACGTGAGGCGCCGGCGCCACGTGACCCCGCGCCGGGGGGAGCGGGCGGGCACGACGCGGCCACGCCGGAAGTGCGGGGCGCAGGGGATTGTGGTTGTTGTAGGCGTCCGCCCGGGAGGGCGCCCCCGTAGGCCCCCTCCTGGGCACCAGGCGTCTTTTGTCCAGTTCGTTTTGACCTCCAAAGTGACCCGACGTCCCGCTTTTTAACAGTTTGTCCCACGTCCCGCGGCGTTTGAAAAGGGACGTCAAGGGGCTGAGCCCCGGTGGCGTCGTGGTTGTGCGCGGGACTGCGGCCCACCGGGAGGGAGGTTCGATTCCAGCTCCACGGAGCAAAGGCTGGGCCTCCTACTCCCACCACCAGAGGGCAGTGATGCCCCCCCCCCCAAAAAAAAGGCAATATATCACAGCACTATTTTTGCGTTCTGTGAAAATTGTTGTTGCTCCATAGCGACCAAATTTTTCATCGAGAACCCTCCCCCGGGCTCAGTGGTGTCCCGCTTCAAGTCTGGTCGCTTGCCCCAGCGCCCTGTCGCGCTCCAGCCCACCAGCCCTGCTTTATGCCGGGGGAGCAGCCTTACCTCTACCCACTTGCTCGACGGTGCCGGGCTGCTGGCTAATTTCCTCTGCCGGAAGCCCTTTTCGGGCACAGCCCACCGTCCAGCCGGAATCCTGAAGGCCTGCTCCACAGGGCGCTCTTAAACTCGCAGTGCGCATCCAACTCTCCTGATGAGAATGCCCCCAGCGACTCCTTTCACTTAGAATCAAAGTCCGAGCAATGACCCCCGAGACGCTGCCCGTCCCACTCCCACCCTGCCGGCCCCGCTCGGCCCATTTCCAACTCCACCCTCCTTGCTAGTCCTCGACCTTGCCCGCCGGACTCCGTGTCAGGTCCCTTGCACTGTTCCCTGGTCATCATCCAGGTCGGTCTCTGCTCAAATATGACTTTCTTCCTTGACCACTCACTTTATATTTATAGCGCAAGCTCTGCTCCCCGGCACTCCACATCCCCTCAGCCGAAAGTTAGATCCTTCAAAAGGTCACTGTAACCCCCCCAGCCTTTGGAAGCCCCCTCATACTTCTCCACAGTCCTTAGCATTTGGCTTGTTTACTTCCTTGTGGGCAGTTAAGAGCCCTGGTGGTGCAGTGGTCACAGGGTGGGCTGCTAACCGCAAGGCCAGCAGTTTGAAACCACCAGCTGCTCTGTGGGGTTTTAAAGCGGTGAGGCTGTCTGTTTCCATAAAGCTCATCTGGGAAACCCACAGGGGCTGCCCTACCCTGCTCTCTGGGGCCGCTGAGTGGGAATCCACGGTTGTAATGAGGTGGGGTTGCGGGTTTAAATTTCGCATTTGGCTCAACTTAGTATGTACTATTTTGTCTACCTCCTCCCCTGGTACTATATTGAAAACCTTAAGGATTCCCATTGAGTTCATTGTTGAATTTCCAGTGACCGGCACAGAACAGGTGCTCAATCTATACTAGGGAGCTTCAGAAAGTTTGTAGGAAAACCCCATGGTCTTTCCACTCCATCTTTCGCCTCCGTTTCCCTTACATTTGCAGAGTACCAGATTGGGGCCAGCCTTCAGTTATCACGGTCCCAGTTTCCCTGGTCTGCCCTTGTTCTATGTCCTCAATTACGGTCTCTTCAGTCCCCCTCTCTCAGTCAGCAGGGCCTGGCTATGTGACTGACTGCCTCAGTCCCCTCCACGCAGGCTCATGCACGTGTGTAAGCAGTGCACCCTCGACTCAAATGTCCTTTTCACTCTGCTTCTGCTGACCATCTTTCCTGCAAGAGGTCCTGACTAAAGGGTCACACTCTTTAAGAAAGTCCCTCTGGCTCCCAGCTGCCCCTGGGATAATTCCCAGCATAATTCCCCGTGTGGTTTTTTTAGTTTTTGTTTGTTTGTTTGTTTGTTTGGGGGGGGGCATCACTGCCTTCTGGTGGTGGGAGTAGGAGGCACAGCCTTTGCTCCTGTGAGCTGGAATTGAACCTCCATCCCAGTGGGTCACAGTCCCGCGCACAACCACTACACCACCAGCATAACCACTACACCACCGGAGCTCAGTCCCATGATTGTCTATTTAATGGTCTCTCTGCTCAGGTAAACGGAGGAGTCGGTTCTGACTCAACCCACTTCTCTACCCATAGAACCCATGCAGGACCTACAGTGGGGGAATGAATAAAAAGAATGAGGAACGGATGTCTGGTTTATTCAGGTTCCAGTGACTGCCCTGAGAGATGGGGTGATACGGTCGGGTGCTCTCAGAGACACTGTGTCATGATGGAAATGTTCTGTAGCTGAGTGGGCCCCGCACAGGGCTGGTTCAGCATGGGGCGCGTGATGGACACACTGAATTAGCGCTTTCCCTTCACTTTTATCACTTTAAAATAAGTTTAATTTAAAAAAATGTTTTTTGGTTTGTTTTTTTTTTTTTTGCATCACTGCCCTCTGGTGGTCGTGGGAGCTACCCAGCGCTGCTCCTGAGAGCTGCTGCTGGATTTGAACCGCCAAGCCAGCAGGAGAAGTTTAAATTTTTTATAAGGAGTAAAAGCAGCTTAAATAACCATGTGTGCTTAGTAGCTTCGGGGTTGGAGAGTGCAAGTCTGCACCTGTGATTCTTTTTTTTGGGGGGGAGAATCACTGGCACCTGCGATTCTCACTGGTAGGGGTACTTTTGCCCCCACAGGGGGCAGGATCAATGTCTAGAGACACTCTCGGTTATTGCAATTCAAGGGGAAAAGGTTACTGGCATCTAGTTGCTCGAGGCCAGGGATGATGCTGGACCCCTACACTGCACAGAAAACTCCCGTTCCACCAAGAACTGTCCAACCCCAAATGTCAGCAATGCCAAGGTTGAGAAACCTTGCTTTAGGCCCTCCTCGGGTCCCTGCACTTTGCCAAGGGCAGATCCTCAACTGCGGGCCACGTGTTGGAAATGACCAGCCGGGTCGGTCCACTCCCAGGAGGTCAGATGGGCTCAAAAGGCCGAAGGGTGACCCTAAGCCCGTGCCCACAAGACAGTCCGAGGCGTTGACTAAGTCAGCACGTGCTGAGTCTTGTCCCAGCACCAGGACTGCGTGGGGTCCATCTCTCTCCTTCCATCCAGGCTCCTTCAAGGATTGGTGAAGGGGCACAAAGGTCGCTGCAGTTGACCCCCCCCCAGTCCTACTGTGCCTCTGGCCCCGGGTGACAGCAGCTGCTGGCCTCATCCTCATAGGCGATGGCAATTCCTCGTCTTCCGCTCACAGCTCCCGTCACGGGCGTCTGGCCCAGGCGGGGCTCCAGCCCCTGCCAGCTGCGGGAACTAAGGAACAGAGCTGCAGGGGAAGGGGAGCGCGGGCTGGGTGATCGGAATCTGGGGCAGGAGCTCAGGGAGGGCGGGGCGGAGGGGTACGAGGACTCGGCCGAGGGATAGGAGGACGCGGAGGGATAGGAGGACGCGGAGGACTCACCTGCAGGGCTACTCTCAGCCAGCTCCAGCTGGGGCCGTGGGGCCAGGGCTGAGCAGCCAGGTGCATGCGAGGGCATCCGGGCAGGCGCAGGCCGCAGCTCCCCAGTAATGAGGGACACATCGGGAGTTTCCCACAGCTCAGAGTCAGGGGGTGGAAGGGGTTTATGGAAAGGAGAGCCTGGAGAGGGGAGCAAAGTGCATTAAAAAAAAAAAAAAAGTTTCCCTCTTGGCTCCCCCAGCCCCCGTCCATGCTCCCCGTTCAGGCAGTGCCACTCACCAGGCAGCAGGTCCCCGTAATGGGTGAGGTAGGGGGCCAGACCTGGAGGGGGCCAGGCGGGGTTGCAGGCAGCTTCCAGTTCGCAGGGCGCCAACACGGGTCGGAAGAAACTACCAGAAGGGGCCAGAGCACCCAGAGGACAGGCCAGAAGCACAAAGACATCCACCTCGGGGAAGTTGGCAAGCTTGGCGGGCGTGGGCCGGCCCACGGCCAACACGTAGCTGCGCTTCCCGGCGGCCCGAGTTAGGTGCCGCAAGTGTGCCAGGGCCTCCCGGTAGCGGGCCACACCCAGGGTGCCCACCAGCAGCCCCACCACGCGGGCATCTCTGGCCCGCTCCACCAGGTAATGTCTGCGCGCCCTCAGCCGCCCGGCCCGGGCCCTCTCATCCTGAGACTGTCCGGAGTCTGCGCAGCAAGAGTAGAAGGGCCGCTCCGGTGCCCAGCCCAAGAGCAGCCGACACAGGTCTGGGTCAAGGTCGGCGCCGGGGCTGGCTTCCGAGCCTCCCACGTAGAAGCCACCATACTCTTCCAGGCACCTCCCTGGGGCCAAGGGGAAGCGGCGTCCAAAACGCTCGAGGGGCTCAGGCTCGACGCTGACCTCGCCTGACGGCAAGAGGAGAGCGGGGCTGGAGACCAGCAGGTCCTGGTACCGTGGACGCAGGAGAGTGGCCAAGGCCTCTGCAGGGGTGGGAGGAATGAAGAGGCCGGGTCAAGGTGTGCAGCCTGGCAAAGCAGGCGCCCCTGCACGCGACCGGAAAGCAAATCTGAAGTCTGGGTTTGAAAGCCAATCCCTTTCCGAGAGCTGTGTGTGTGTGGGGGGTGTGTGTGTGGGGGGGGGTGGTGGTGCATGACAACAGGGTTGGAGGCGTGCCCCTTCTGCATGCGGAAGCCCTCACCGAGCGCATGGGCGCAGGCCGGCTCACTCAGCAGCACCACCGGTGCCGTGGGGTCTGGATTCACGGATTCAAAGGCCTTGGCGCAGAGCTCCAAGGCCACAGGCCGTCGGCCCAGGATGTAGCTGACCGGCAGTGGACGGGCTGGAGGACTCAGGCAGGCGGGGCCAAAATGGACAAGTGCCTGGGCGCCAGCTTGCTCAGCCCCCAGCACGTCGGGACAGCAGCTGCGGAAAGAGAGAGAGGCTCCCGTGAGGGGCGCGTTGCTGCCCCCCGGGGGGGGGGCACGTGGTCGGGGAAGAGCAGGGCGCCGGAAGGAAGTCTTCAGCGGGTGCAATCCACACCGGGCACAGTCACACCCCATTCGAGGACGCGTCGCACCTGCCATAGGCCGTGTCTCCCAGGATGAACGCCTTGGACGCCGTCATCTCCTCCAGTCGGGCGGCCACGGCCCCCGCGTCTCCCAGGAGCTGATCGGGGAACTGCAAGGCCACCTGCAAGCACCCACCCGGGCGTCAGGATGGCGCCTCTCCGCCCCCAGCCCCCAGGCGTCTTGACGGGGAAGCTGGCGGACAGATCCCCCTTGCAGTGGTAGCCCCCGAAGCCCTCACCCTCACAAGCGCTCCGTTATGCCAGGGGGCAGCAGCCCGAGGGATGCGCCCCCACCCCTCAAGCCTGCCCTCACCCGCTGACACTCGGTGTCACGGACAAAGCCCGCGACACGCTCCAGCTCGTACACTCGGTCCAAGTCGGCGGCGGGAGTGCGGGGCCCTGCGGCGCCTGCCTCCCGCTGCAAGGCCGCCTCCGCGGGGCTGCTGAAGGCTGACTCCATGAGGGACAGCGTCGGGCCAGGCGTTCCGGGGACGCCTCGCTCCGTTTCAGGCACCGTGTCCTCAAGACAGCCTCCGATGGCTCAGAATCTCCCTGCTGGGGAAGCCCGACGGCTGGACACCGCTCTGATGACACCCACCCAAATACCCGCTTCTCTACTTCACGTGGGACTGCTCTAGGAGACCACTTCCGGTTTTCCGAGGCGGGGCTGACAGCGATTTCTCCAATCCTGGACCAGCACTACTCCCGTCCTCCAATCCTCGC
This sequence comes from Nesogale talazaci, assembly GCA_004026705.1. Classification (NCBI taxonomy): domain Eukaryota; kingdom Metazoa; phylum Chordata; class Mammalia; order Afrosoricida; family Tenrecidae; genus Nesogale; species Nesogale talazaci. The sequence goes on along the minus strand of PVJH01029204.1, from coordinate 16,202 downwards.
CACCAAGCCTCCTGCACAGACCCAATGAGTTATCAGGAGCCGAGGCAAACCGGAAGTGCGTCAGAGGAAACCGCGAAGCCCTGTGGGTATTGTAGTTCTTTTAGCACTCTTCTTAAGGTCCAACTGGCCTCTTCTTTAGGGGCACCCGCGGCTTCACGAGGTCAAACGAACAAACAAAACCCGCCTCATCTGAGCAGCTCCTATCCTCGGGACAGTGTTAACACTTCATGCACACTCTTATCTGGCATTAGCACTGCATAACTTTTTAAGTCTGGTGGCCCAGGGCCTGTTATGAACATTGGTTGGTTCAGCCGCGTGCTGCTGTCTTAAAAGTGTCAACTTATCCTCTCGGCTCTGTCCTCCTTTGTAAAGACAGTGCCTTCTGGTAGTATTGTGAGGAATCGTCCCATGTGTACCTGACTCTGTAAGGTAGTCCTCTGTGCATCACACGGACTCTAAGAATTTGCTATTAGGCAGATGGTGTGTGAGCATTGACTGACTGTTCATCAGGTTTCACATTCTTCGGAATTGAGTCTTTGGTGTAAAAGTTTACCTCATTTCAGATAAGAATCATCCTCATTTACAAAGTGACAAAGTGCCTAAGGTGACTCAACAAGGCAGTGGCACGTATCAAACCTGGGTCTCTCTGACTTCTGAAGCCGGGCTACACCCATCATTCTCCTAGTTTATCTATGCTACTACACTCAGCAGGGGGAGGGGAAAGGAGGAGGTATCAAGAAGCCATACTGTGGGAACAAAGGAATAACTGTAATGTGCCGTATTTTCCCGGGAAAATGAGAAATAAAGAATAAAGGGGAAAAAAATGAAACCGAGGTGAGGGAGAAGGGGGAACAGAGTGGGTCTAGGACAGTGGTTCTCAACCTTCCTAATGTCACCATCCTTTCATACATGGTGAACCCCCAACCATAAAATTATTTTTGTTGCTACTTCATAACTGTACTTTTGCTGTTATGAATCTGGTGACCCCTGTGAAAGGGCCATCTGATCCCCTAATGGGTTGCAACACACAGGTTGAGAACCCCTGGTCTAGGGGATGGCAAATGACAAAAAGGGGGTCCTGCTGACTGGCATGAGAGAAGTTACATTGGGGTGAAGAGTGGAGGGCATGAGCCTTGGATGAAGGTTGGGAAAAGTGGAATTGAATGTGGGAGTGGTTTTCCAACATTTTCAAAGGCTCAAGGCTCAAAGGTGAACTGGGGAGAGCCCACTTTTGTTCTTCAAGCCTGGGGTGCCTGAAAGGGGGGTGAAATTGTCACGGAGGCGACAACCCTGGGGAGAAGTGGTTTGGAGCTGTCCCTGGTCCTGACTCATTCTGTGCTGGATAGAGATGGGGCCCCCTCACTCAGTCCCATCCTCTGTAACTCTCCTCATCTGTGTGCAAGTGAAGCTCTTCCTATCATTTGAAGCCAGCTGCACTTTTCCCTTCTCACCTGGTCCCAGCTCTACTCCACTTTCAGGCCAGATGTTTTCACAGATCCGTCTCTCCCTACAAACCCTCTGAGTCCCCAAAGAAACGAAACTTGGCGTCATGCAGGCCCCATCCTCTCAGTTCAGCTGCTATGTAGCTGTGAGCTAGGTCCGCCTTTGTTCCATGGGGGGAGCCAAAGGTAAACAGTCAGCACTGGAGTGTCGGCTTGCTCCCTCAGTGGGACTTACTTAGTTGGGGGGGAGGGGGCTGTGGCTGGTCTTACTGAAGCCCCGCCCCACACTCCAGGCACTGGCAGCAGTATACCCAACAGCCCGGTGACAGCGCTATCTCTAAGGTCAGAGAACATCTCTCTCCCACGAGACCCATCCCCAAGCCTCCCTCTATCCTACACCCCCAGGCCTCCTGGGCGCAGTCCGTCAGGCTGGTGGCAGCTGAAAGAAAGCCGAGACAGTAGTGAAGATCCGGGTTTATTCTTTGGGGAGCGAGGTGGGGAAGGGTTGGGGGCGGGGGCGGGCGTGCCCCTCAGTAGTCAGCTGTGTAGTCTGTGCCATGCAGTCCCCGGCACAGCAGTGTGAACTCCTTCACCATCTCCTTCACCCGCCTCTTGTTCACTCGTTCACTGAAGGAAGGAAGGAAGGGAGAGGAGGTTAGCAACCCCAGCACCTCCTGCCCACCCTGAGCCCGGGCCGCCCCAGCTGTCCTCACCGAAGGATCTGCTGGCTGAAGGTGTCCTTCTGTTCCGGGCTGAGGCGGGCAGAGGGGAAACCAGGCGGCTGCAGTGCTTCCTTGATCCACATGCTCAGGAGGCTGAAGCAGTGCTTGTTGAGGGCGAACAGGATGTCGGCGAAGCAGTCCATGAGGCTGCGGGATGCCTGGCCCCCAATGGCCTGAAGGAAAGGGGCGCTCAGTACCACTGGGACTCTCCCCTCTGCAGCAAGGGTGCCTGGCTACCCCCCATGCTTCCTGGACAGTTTCCCAACCACACTGGATGTTACCCAGGAGCTGCTGCTCTGGGAGAGTCGTTTGATCCCCAGGGCTGCGCAAGCAGCCATTATTGGATGGAGGAAAAGGGGATTTGGGCAGAGGGAAGCGGAGGTGTGCGTGTCCCCGCATGGCGGCCCCCTCTCACCTCCAGCACGGCTACCAGCAGCAGCCGGCCGTCCTCCTGCACCACCTTGCCCACAGGCTCCACCTCACCACAGCGGGGCAGCAGCTCCGTCTGCAGAGGAAGGTGAGCCTATCAGCCCCAGCACCTGCCCACTGCTCCCCCAGGGCATGACCTGCGCACCACCACGCCCCTACCCTCTGAAGTCCTGCTAGGCAGGGCTGGGCATGGAGTGGCAAGGGCCAGCTCAGGACTCACAAAGAAGCCACAGGAGGCCTTGACAGTAGGCGCCTCGGGGAACTTGAGGGCCAGCACAGCTGTGGGAGAGAGGGGCAGATCAGATGGGGCCAGAGCATGCGGGGGGTGGGGGGGGGGTGGGGAGGAAGGTCGGGAGGCCCAAGCCCACCTGCCTGTCCACCTGCCCGGCTTACCACATTGGAATACAGCTTTCACATCCAATCGTTCACACAGGAACAAATCCGGCTTCCGCTTCAGAGCCTGCAGGAGGTGGCGCTGGTGAGCCCAGCCCCAGCCAGCTCCAAGGGTCATCCCCCCACTCACCTGCCCTCCCCTCCCCCAGCCCCCAACTCTGTGCATCACAGGCAGAGGCTGCCCCAAATCAGCCACCTAGCCTGCTCTGTGGGGACCCAGGCCACCCCAGAGTCCAGTGGGTCAAGAGCAGCAGCCCAAGTGGCGCTATGCGCATATGTGTGTACATGCATGGGCAGGTGTGTGCGAGAAAAGCTGAGGGCAGGGGCCCCACGTCAGGTTCTCAGCAGAGAGCATCCCCCACCCTCCAGGTTCTGGCTTCCCGCAGGCTCCAAATGGCCAGTAGAGACTTCCCCTTGACTCACAAAGGCAGTCAAAGCCCCTGGACTGGTTAAGGGGGCAGCAGGCAGAGGGCACGGCAGCTGGACATGGTACACCCAGTTCAACAGCTCCCCTCCCTGTGATCCCCTCTGCGTCCCTCAGATACCCTCAAGCTCTTCCTTGGGAAGAGGAATTGCAGGGTAGGCGTCCTGGAACCACAGCCCCGCCTTCTGCTCAGGACACCCTATGACCCGTTCCTTCACAGCCAGACTGACCCCAGGAGCCAGTGCTGCCACGAGGGGGTAGGGTGGGCAGATGGAAGAAAGGGAGCTGGCAGTCCGCCCCAAGTGGTGCCAGGTCAGGACGGGCACATCCTTGAGTCCCTGGAGATGCTCTGCACGGCTCCGGCAGCCTTCCAGCATGGCCCTTTCCCAGCAACCCCCACTGCAGAGCACCCCTGTCCACTCCCGTGCACACATCCCCACAGGGACCATGGTCACTCTAAACTCCCTGACGCTTATCCTCAGTCATACACACACACCCCCACTGGAAACATGCCTCACTGCACGCCCAAAGCACGTCCACACACCCCATCCTCCGCTCCAGCAAGCGACACTCTCCCGACACACCCATCCACAACCACACGCAACTCCCTCCCAAGTTGTTCTCGCTCCCCGCCCCTAGAAGGTGGGTCCCAGGCAGCAAGCTCTGTGTGTACTTCCCAGCAGCTCCCAGAGGACCAGGCACGTATGTGTGGCACGTTCCATAAGCACGTGTGGGCGGTCCAAGCAAGGAAACAACAGCTACACAAACTGCCCAGAGCCCTCAGCACACAGTGTCCCCTGCACACAATCTCACGGCCCAATCCGTGTACCTCCCCTACACACACACATGCCCCCGGACCACAGAGCACACTCCCATAGCCCAATACGTGTACCTCCTGAAACAACCCCCGCCCCCAAATCACAGTGCACAATCCCACGGCCCAATACACGTTCCTCCCCAAACCACATACTCCCCCAAACCAGAGTACATTCCCATAGCCCAATCTGTGTACCTCCCCAAACCAGAGCACACCCCCATAGCCTAATCCATGGACCTCCCATTTACACACACACACACACACACACACACACCCCAGAGCACACTTCCACAGCCTAATAATACATGTACTTCCCCCCCACACACACACAAACCAGAGCACACCCCCATAGCCTAATCCGTGGACCTCCCATACAACCCCCCCAAACAACAGTGCACACTCCCATAGCTCAATACGTGTACCTCCCTAAACATACACACCCCACATCACAGAGCACACTCCCAGGACCCAACACGTATAAACACACACACACACACACACACACACACACTCCCAGAGCCCAATATGCGTACCTCCCCTACACTAAGACACACACAGCCGCACCACACTGCACACTCCCACGGCTCAACGTTCACCAAGGCCCCAGTCCACCAACACCCAACACAGAACCCACATCCACGCCCGACCCAGGTCCGCCCACACGACAGCACTCGCTGGCTCACAGTCACTGCACCTGGGTGAGTTCTGTGGCCGTCCTCAACCAGACCCAGGACACAGCAGACAGGCACACCCCAGGCCCACGCGCCTCCTCACGCGGTCTCGAATGGAGGCTGCCCCCCACCCCGCCGCCCGGCATCAGCCCCACCTCTCCAACAGCCGGGCTCCAGGGCGGCACGCTCATCTTCGCCCGCATGGGGCTCGGCCCAGCCTGCTTCTCCGGAGCAGGCCGGGCCCTGACGGAGGCAGGCAGTTCCCGGCAGGAGCACGGGGACAGTGAAGCCCAGGCCCTTTCACTCCAGCCCAAGCCCTGAACTTCCTGGGTGCCCAGTCCCCCTCCCTCCCCGGGGCTCAGCCGCTTCCCCGTCCTGGTGGAAGACTGAGCTAGCTGAGGCAAAGGGGCGCTAAAGGAGGGTGTCGGGTTGTCAACTTCCACGGAAACAGATGAAGAAACTCTATTCAACTGAACAGAAAAAAAAAATTGTCAACAGAAAGCTAAAAATAGGCTTAAAATTGAATTCCAACATAAGAGAAAGAGAGAGAGAGAGAGAACAGAACGTGAATGAATAAAACTAAAACACACCTGTGCCAGGAGTTGCATAAATGAATCAACAATATCAGGATGATCCCTGGGCCCTAAAATATAATAAAGATGGAACTTAAGAAAAAATTATACAAACAGCAACTCAACCTCATATAGTTATGTGGGACTGAGAGCCTGCAGGGAGACAGCATGGGGGCACATGAGCAGCAGGAAGCAAGATAAAGAAACAAAACATACAAAAACCATGAACTGGGAGAAGCCCAACAGAAAGAGACGGCAAAGTGAAGGACGGGCCTGCCCCAGCACCCTCCCAAGGGGCCATCCCCTAATTCCCCCTCCTCCTCAGGCCAGCCCCCACCCCCACCCTCTGAGCCCCCAAGTATTCCCTCAGTGCTCGACCCATGCTAGACTCCACAGAGCTGGAGAAAGGGCCTGTGGCGGGCTGGCCCCTACGCGGCTTCCTAGCCTAGCCCTCCCACCACCCACTATCAAGGAGCAGGGCAGGCCAGGGGGACAGTTGGCCCCACCTCCTGAAAGGCCAGGGCAGCAAGCCCTGAGCTGGGGTCCCCTGACTCGGATAGCCCCGGGGCTGGCTAAGGAGGACTCCTTCCCCTGAGTCGGCAGGGTGTTGGGGGGCTGGCCGTGCAAACTGCGCCAGGAGAGTCCCCTCCTGGCAAAGCACCCTCCCCACACGGGTCTGGACTCAGCATAGAGCCCAGCTTGGGGCTAACGACCAGCTCCATGGACATGGTGAGGTTGTCCAAGAGAGGGAAAAGCCAGACCCCTGGATTCCCAGGGTCCAGTGGGAGGGCAGAACCCAAGGCAGGGCTGGCCAAGACAGGGCCCGCATAACAAGGAAGGGGCCACCCTGGTCAGCCAGACAAGCAACAAACCCAGCCGCTATGATGCTGGACACATTGTGGGGCTCCCAGGTCTGCGGGCTCCTCTGGGCATGCATGGAGTTCCCACTCAGCCGGCTTCTCTCTTGGGAGGACAAGCGCCCGAGGGCCTGCCTGGGGCACCACTTAGTAGAGGTTTGATCTTGTGGGAGTCCCAAACACCCCGCTGCCCCAGCTGGAGCGCAGACTATCCTCTCAGCCCTGCCTCCTTCTCTAAGCTGGTCCCAGGAGGCCCGCCTAAGGTCCAGCCCTTTCGCCTCGAAGCCTCGGTGACTTCAGTTCTGGCCAGTGTGGCCTACCGTGCCCCCGGGCCTGCTCAGCAGCTACATGGTTCAGAAGTGCGTCGGACAGGGAGGAGGAGGGTTCCGGGCAGGCAGCTTTCCCCCTCCTTTACGCAAGAGGGTCTGCTTTATGCTGGCTTTGTCCTGAGCACTGAGGAGGGAAAGGAGCACGCTGGGCCTGGCCCTGAGGAGCTCAGTCTAGGGCGAGGCACACACCCACACGGGCACACACACGTGCGTGAATGGCGCTGCACTAGCAGTGTGCACACAGGCCGTCTCAGCAGCTAGGAGCGCACACGGTTCTGCCTGATCAAGGGAACGGGGTGTTGCAGCCAGAGCAGTCACGCATGCAAGGCCCGGGGCCACCCTGGGGCGCGCTAAGGGGAAAGGCCGTGTGCCCGGGCGGCAGGGGAGGCTGTTGAGAGGTAGGCACGCGCTCCACCGGGCGGGCGGGCCTGGGGCGCTGACCCTCGGGCAATGGGGCGCAACAAAAGCCGGGGAGGGAGAATGCTCCAACTGGTGTGCAGGAGGGACAGGAGAGAAGGGAGGCTGTCAGGGAAACCAGTTCATCAGCTTGCTGGAGGCCCACATGGAGGCAGTGACCGTGGCCCAGGGGGGAGAACCAGGCGGATTAAGAGAGAAACTTGGAGCCGGAATCCAGGGGCCGTGTCCCTGACTGGACAAGGGGTGGGAGAGGGCCACTGAGAGTGAGCACCCAGGTCTCGGGCTCAGCTCTCTCTGCCCAGTCCTGTTCACAGCCCCCTGACGCCGAGGCCAGGTCCAGAGGATACGGGGGGCTCTGGCTCCACGTGCGACCCCTTGGTGAGCCTCCGACTCGGGGCACAAACCCAGACAAGGCTCAGGGTCGCTGCTGCTTCTGCACATTCAGAGCCTGGCGTAGGCGGCCAGGCAGCTCGGGGGGGGGGGGGGAGCCCTCACTCCCAACTCTCCCCGGGAAGAGGCCGCTCACAGGGAAGCAGGGTTGGGACTACGGCCAAAGGGACTTGCCTTTAGGTCCCAAAAGGCAGAGGCCTCACCACAGAGGTAAGAACCAGCACTAGGGAGTATTTTGCCAAGCCAGGTGCCCGAAAGGTGCTACGTGACTCTCTGTAGAGCGTGTCCCCCTTGCAGGTAATGGGCGCAGAGGCCCGGCTAAGGCGAGCGCTTTGGCCAATAGTCACACAACTAGTCGGTGGTGGTGAGTGACTAGCTCCCAGGTCTCCCTGACTTCGAGGCCCGCACTCCTTCTTCCCCTTTCCTTCAGATCTCCGTGAGGAGCAGCCTGCCCGCCGTTCCCCCCCCCCCCTACTAAATCCCTCAGCGCCTCTGCCCGCTTCCTCACATCCAGGCTGGCCCTGAGCCTGGCAGGCGGGCAGAAGACACCGTTCACCCTCTTGCTCACTTCAGCCACGGTGTCGACTACTGATCGAGTGGCAACTGTACGGTGGTGGGTCCCACAGGTTCCCCTCCAAGCCCAAAGTGCGCCTCGGGGGACAGAGACACAGGGGCAGCTGCGGCTCCCAGGCAGGGAGCGGAGGCCGCGGCGGTGATGGGTGGCGACGGCAGCAGCGGAGACCCTGGCCGGGACCTACCTTGCTGGAAGAGAGAAAGTGTGACGGAGGTGCCGAGCAGGAAGAGGGCCTCGATGGGGGGAAAGTGGGCGGGCTCGTGAGCAAAGATGTGGACCAGCTACAACAAAGCAGGCAGTGGAGGCCGGTCAGCGGAGGCCCAGCCCCACCGGGCGGGTCAGCATCCCGAGAGTGTCGGGGCGGGGGGGGGGGGGGGGGGGGGATCCCAGCCCAGAGAGCCCACCCGGCTCCCTCCTGGGGAAGCAGGCAGATCGAGCACACCTGCTGCCCCAGCCAGAAGACCCACCTGCCGAGTGAGGTCCAGCGCTGAGGCCTGGGGGACAGTGCTGTACATCCGCCCCAGCATCTCGCACAGCTGCGGCACCATGGGGGCAAAGTCATCCAGCAGGGTCTTGACCGACTTCTCGAAGATGGCGCACACGGCCTTGAGAGGGCAGCACAGGGGCCTGGTCAGCAGGTCCGTGACCGGGAACGGGGCCGGGGCCGATGCACGGGAGGCCTATCCAGGGGCCCTTCCCTCTCATCCTTCCGTGGGCCTGCAACCAAGGTGGCCGAGCAAGCCTGATGCACGCAGAGAGGCAGAGGGAAAGGGTCTTCTCCTGGGGGGGGGGGGGGGGGGGGGGGGTGCAGTGCGCCATGCTGCCCGTCCCTAGCTTTTGCTGCTGACATCCCCGTGGCCTCCGCCAGACCAGACATGCCCTGACTCCAGGATGGCCTGGCCAGAGAGACCTCTGGCTGCCACTCAGCCCCACGCCATAGTCCTTGGGTCGAGCACGGAGGATTTTAGGGCACGCTACAGGCTTCCGCGTGTCTGTCCTCTCCTCTTCCCTCTGGCTTGCCCCACGCTCAAGTGGGGCGGCGACTGGGCAGAGTGGCCATGGGTCAGCTGGCCAGGCTCGGGGCTCACCTCCACCACCTGAGCATCGTTCAGCCACTTGCTCAGCACCTTCTGGATGAGCTGGAAGACTTGCTGCAGCACCACCACCACCTGAAGACACGGGGGAAGGAGGCCCCGCCACCATGGTCAGTCATCCAGCGCCGGGGAGGGCGTGGGCAGGCCAGCAGTTCAGCCCATTGCCCCCACTACACACGAGAACACGACAGAGCAACCAGGGACCCCGGGGGAGACGGAGGGAATGGTGTGCCAAGAACCCCATGAACGAGAGGGGAGGGCATCCTGAGTTCTAGTGTCAACTCAGAGGAAGCCACAAACTGCAAAGCGGGGATGCTGAGTACTCACGGGATTAAATTGTGCAACTTAAAAAAAAAAAAAAGGTTCTTATCCAATAAGAAGGAAAAAAAAAAAGAGTTCTTATCCATTTCTCCTCAGTAAACCCTGCTAGTGCCAAAAGCCCCTGGGCTAGTCCTGGAGGCAGCGATGCTGCTGTCAGTCCTGGAGACAATGGAGCCTCCGACAGACAGGCTGCGGCACCGAGCTCCCTCTTGGAGGGCCATCCGAGTGGTCCTGGAGGGTGCGGGAAGGCAGGGCGCTGCCGGCCACTACAGAGGGGCTTCTGTGGAGGGCAGGGCAGGACGACAGGCCCGGTCTGCAGCCCACAGAGTAAATGACACTGGGCTGAGATGCCCATTCTTTCTCCTGGAGCACCGGTGGGCGAGGCACTGGGAACAATGACCAAAGTGCGCCCTCCCTCCTGTTTGAACAGAGCCGTGCACGGGACACCAGGTTCCTCCACTCCAGACACAGCCGATGGCTGGCTACAAGGCCTCTGAGGGCAGCAAGACACAGACTCCCTTGTTCAGTTTCCAGTGGGAAGCTGAAGCTTGATTCACGTGGAGCAAGCAATTGGGTGAGGATCCTGGGCATGGGTTACTCAAAGACAGGAAGTCTAACGTGCTGGGCGGGGGCGGGGGGAGGGGGACGGGCGGCATCATTGCCTCCTCAACAGGGCAACAGTCACCACTGGTGGGAGGGCCCAGTGCACTGGGGCGGGGTGTCACTGAAGAGGAGCCTGTGATTTGAAGGACAGTGTCGGCATATTCCCCTCGGGGCCGAGGAACCACAATGACATCAGCCCCCACAAGGCTGGAGATAAAGACATCACTGTGCCCGCACATAGGACTGGGCAAGGCAGTGACATCACTGGTACAGGGTTGGAGGCAATGACAAGGTCATTCACTGGGTCAGTGGACCCATGGCGTCGACCCCCACGAGGCCTGGGTAACAGTGACACAATTCCACCCTCCCCCCGCCCGTCCCAGCTGGGAGGCAGCCGTGACAGCCAGCAGGGTTAGGGGACAAGGGCGGGGAGAACATCACCCACAGGGTTGGGTCCCTGCGGCACCGGCAACCTCCGGAGCTCCGGGCCTTCGTGCTCGTCCTCGTGGTGGCTGACGTCCAGCGTGGTGAAGAGGTTGGAGAGGAGCCCCAGGATGTGGACGATGGCCAGCTTGTTTGAGGGGTTGGGCTATGGGGAGAAGGGGGCCGAGCTCTAGGTTGCCCCGCCCCCGCCTGGCACCTCAGGCCCATTCCTCGCCCTTAGCAGCTCTGGTCCACACAAGGGGAGGCTCCCTGGCCCCCAGCTCACTCACTATCTCCTCCGCCAGCTTTTCCAGCTGCTGAATGTAGGGCGAGATGAGCGAGTGCAGGTTCTTCAGGATCTCCTCCACCTGCAGGGCCGACAGCAGGAAGCCCAGCGCCTGCATCAGCCACATGCACTGGCTCGTCTGTGGGGGGCGCAGAACAGGGAGGGTCAGTCTCCAGGCCGCGCCCGGCTGTGGGGGATGGGGGTGGGGGGAGTAGAAGGTTCCTAGGAACAGGGCACCGGGGAAAGGAGAGGACAAGGTTTCTGGTTGAAGGAGGGGCCCCCCCGTCTCCCCAAGGAGAACCTCGGGACCGCTGGAGCCGCACCTTGTGGATCTGTTTCATCAGCACGTCCTGGAGAAGAGAGCGCGCGGTATGAGAAGTCAGTGCGGAGGGCGCCCGGCCGGCGGCCCGCGCCCCCTCCCCCCCCCAACCCCGGCCCAGCCTGCACACCTGAGAGACAGCCACGATGTGGGCCGCATAGGGCGGCAGGTCATACTTGCACTCGCGGCAGATCTTCTTGAGGGTGGACACAGAGGAGACGGAAAGCTCAGGATTGCCGAGGGCGTGTAGCACGAGAGGCAGGACGCTGTTGATCATGACAGGGTGGTCGGCCAGCCACTCCGACAGAGCTCCTGGGGGAAGCACGGGCGGGGGAAGGGCTCTCAGAGGAGTCCAGGTGAGCTGGGTGCAGGCCGGGCTGAGGGCAAACGTGTGTGTGCCTGTTCAAGCAGGAACCTCACGGTGGAGCAGCACAGAGAGCTCCCTCAAGGTGGGCTCCGGGGACGTGCAGCTTGGGACCCCCTCCACAGCCCAGCCGACTGCCCCTGAGTCCGTTCCGACTCCCGGGGACCCCAGAGGACAAGGCGGGCTCCCCCTGGGGGTTCCAGACGTGCAGTTCTTTACAGTGACCCGTTCTCCCTGCCGGCGGCGGTGGGTGGTTTTGAAAACCTGACCCTGCAGTTCACAACTCAGAGCATAACTACCACACCACCATGGGGCCTTCGGCAGGACCCTGGCCGGGCCAAACAGTTCGAGGACGGCAGCACCGGTCAGGTGTGAGGGGGCTTCAAAGAGTGCCCGGGAAAAGTCCATGCTCTCTTCATCCCATGTTCCCACCATCTGCTTGAAGCCCCTTTATACGTGGCCCAAGACGTCTCCCCCGTGACACTGGGACCCGGCCAGGCTGGCCGGGTTGGAGACGGGGGCGTGTGGCGGGTCTCACCGATGGTGAACATCACCGTGTCGGCCAGCTGCACGTTGCTGATACTGATCCGTGGAATGAGACCAATGAGCCCGGGCACAACATCGGAGTAATTGACGTCGATGGTCTCCGCGATGGACTGGAAGCCGTAGAGCAGGGCCTCGGTGTGCTGGGGGGAGGAGGAGCCACGGGCTGGGCTGAGGAGGCAGGAGGGGCGGGCCTGGGGGGTGCTGAGGGAGTCAGGCCTGGGAAGTACCTGCCAGGAGTAGGGCTCCTCCGAGCTGGTGAGCAGACGGCCCAGCTTGTCGTACAGGTTGCTGAGCAGCTCGGACCCCAGCATCTCGTAGACGTACATGAGTGTGTCTGAGATGTCCACCCTGAGGAGCAGATGCGGGCCTTACACATCAGGCCACCCCAGGCTCCTCATCCCCCCCCCCCCCCAAGGGACTGGACACCCAGCCCTTCCCCTCACTGTCTTCACTCTGCATGGCGCTGCTTGCAGGAGGGGTGGGGAGGGCCCAGCCCTCAGGTCACCTAAGGCCCAAGGAATCATCCATTCCAGCTAATGCTTTACCCAAGGGCAGCTGCTCCAGGATCACATTAAGGAGGAGGTCATCAAGTGTTTGACCTGGATGGCCCTCGAATGACGCTATAAATACCCAAATGGCCATGGGCAGGGAAAAAAAAGTTCCTTTGTGCCTGGTTCAGAACTAGAGCCAGCCTGCTGCCGTCACCTGTAAATTCGGAACTGCTCCTTCTCGTCAGAGGACCAGAATCCATACTCCTCATCGGAAGGGAACTGGGCTTTGTGCAGAAGCACATCCACCAGCTGGAAGTAGACTGGCCGGTACACCTGCTGGTAGATGGCCTGCTTCTCAGCCTCGAAGGACAGGATGTCATCCTGAGAGTCGGGGAAGGGAATCAGTCAGCCATCCACCCGGGCAGCCACCCGAGAAGCCCACGATGCGCCTTCTCCCACCACAGCTCAGTCCCCGTAGTGTGTGTGTTTCTCTCTCTCTCTCTCTCTCTCTCTCTCTCTCACACACACACACACACACACACACACACACACACACACACGTACACATACACACCTGCAGTGTGTACCAGAAAGTGAGTGTTAGGGAGCTGGTGGTCTCGTTGACAGGATAGTGGCCAGGGATGCCCGTGCAGAACATGATCATGTTGACAAGTGCCAGGAAGCTCTGCCAGTGCTCCACCTGGTCCAGCAAGGCCCTGGGCAGGGGGAGAGCATGAGAAACTCAGTCCACAAGCACATGGACCCCAGAACCCCGCCTCTTAGAGAGACCTGCTACCACGCCCCACCCCCCAGCTGCCCCCACTCCTCACCGGGAGTGGTTCTCGCCCAAGGCCACTGCAATGCGACAGATGCCATGGGAGGTCTCCATGTCCCCATTTTGCACTGCCTGTCGCAGTTGTTCCTGCAGGCCCAGCACCAGCGGGATGAGTTTCAGGAGTGTGTTCACGTACCTGGAGGCAGGACGGACAGAGGCCCTTCAGAGCAGCCTGGCCCACCCCCTGCAGCTCCGAGACAGGCACAGCCTCCCTGCCTCCCATCAAAGCCGTCCTCCACACCTCAAATCCTACGGGAAAAAGAGGTCAGGGCCTGCACAGAAGCTCTGGGGCAGCCCTGGTCAGGGGCCTCCCGGACAACTCTCCAAGGGAAGGCAGGGCCGGGCGGGGGGAGACGGAGGCGGAAGGGTGGAGCCCAGCTCAGGAGCCCCAGGCAGAAAGCACTGAAGAAGACTTAGAAGGCGGCAGCAGGGCAGCAGAGCCTCCACCCTCCCCGTCCCTCCCACGCCCCGCCCCAATCTTCAGTCCTGCGCAGCCTGGTTGCCACGAACAATGGACGGAGAGCGGGAGCGAGGGGGCAAAACGGGCAGGACCTGGGGCCCAGGATGATGGGCAGAGGCTGGAGGAGCTCCCAGCTGACAGGCGGAGCAATGGACTGAGAGTGAGAGGGGAAGGGCGACTCCCCGAATAGGAGGGAGGAAGGCTGCCAGGTTGGGTGCTGGACGGTGGGCTCAAAGGTCCTGGGTGGGACACCCCAGTCCGAGTGTCCTGAAGGAGGCAGGCACGAAAAACCCGGAGCCCAGCAGAGGTGGAGTCACGGGAAAGAGCTGGCGATGGAAGCTATAGGAGTGGACAAGAGCTGCCCAGACAGCGTGGAATGGCAGAAGAGAAGAGCAGCCAGAACGAACCCTCGCGAAGCAGGGGATGCGAGCCTGGAGGGGAGGCTGAGAGGAAACGCCCTCCCTCCACTGCACCCCTCCAGCAGTCTGCTCGGGGGAGAGCGGGCTAGGCAAGGAAGAGACGCGCTCAGCTTGGATCGGCTGCCTCGGTGTCCTCACCAGAACAATGGGTGGAGAGGGGAGGCCTGGGTGGGGAGAGGGGGGTCCAGAAGCAATTCTAGCAGAACTGGCCCCAAGCAGGCCACTAGGCCGATAACCTCGTAATGTCGGGGGAAGGGGGAGGGGGGGAAGGGGCGGATGAATGAGAAGAGGAGGCAGTCAGCCCAGGGCAGCGTCCCCCCTTGTGCACACCCCACTGGGATCAGCTCCAAAGGGATGGCCTCAGCCCCATGGCCCTGACACAGACAGCCCCACCAGACAATGGGCACCTTCAGGCCACGCCGTGGCACAAAGGGTGGGGGCAGAGCCCAGGACGTGCACGCCGTAGCACCGACGAGGGGGGCAGGAAGCCGTGCCCGAGCGCCTCAGCTCTTCCCCGCGCTCCAAGAACCCCTCGGTCTGACGACCAAAGTTCACAGAGACAGCAGGTAGTCAGGTAAGCTTCTTAACGGAGCACCTCGGGGCCTGCGATTAGGGTAGATCAGGGACAGCACCCCGATAACGACCACGGGCTCAGGGGGTTACTCAAGGTCACACTCTAAACTGGAGGCAGACGCCAGGCTTCCGGGGACTCAATCCCCAATGGCTCTATGCAGATTGTGGCCCATGGCCCCAGCCCCAACACTCCAGCAGCCTGACAATTCACTTTCTCTCCTCCAGTCCTCATGAAAGAGTTTTGTCCAGGATTAAAAACATTATAAGGTGGAGGTTGCGGGGGGCGGGGGGGACGGACATAAAGCAATTGAAGGAACGCTGGGCAAGTGGTGGCAGTGGAGGAGAAAGGGCAGCCTTAGTCCTGACCACCAGGCTGGCTATGGGAAGGGTGGGTGTCAGGCAGTGTCAGGAGGACCCGGGAGTCACCCGCTTCAGGAAGGTGACTTTCTGAAGCCAAAGCAAGCTGGACAGAGCAAGGCCAGGATCTGTGACCCTGGCAGAGGGCGGCCTGCCCGAGGGGGGAGCTCCTGCATGGAATTCCCACATCTGGACCTGGGGCCCCGTGAGTGGTCACCCGGTGGGCCCCAGAGGGCTGGAGGCGGGAGAGAGCAGGCTGTCTGGGCTGGGTTCAAGAGGCCGGGCTTTGGTTGGTCACTCAAGCAGCCAGGGGCAGGGCTGCGGAGACCAGACGCCTGCACCAAGCTCAGCTCAGACCTGCAATTAGAGCTCCAGGAGCAGAGCTGAGAAAATGGGGAGAGTTGCTAAGCAACCAAGGGGCTGCAGCCAATGGGCGCCCAGGAGGCTGTGGGTTCCCTCGCTGGCTCCTCGCTGGCTCATTCGTTCAGGGGAGAAGGGGCATCAATTACCTGCCAAAGCCCTGGAGAGACTGGGCGAGTGGGTATACCTGGATCTATCCCAGGAGACCCCACATCCATGACTCGCCCCTGGAACCCTGGCCACCAACCTGTCTGAGCCAGGACAGCACTCAAACTTCAGGCTGGCAGAGACCATGCCCTGGGGGTTGGTGTCCACCTACAGCTGGGGGACCAGGGGAAGGGGTCCCTATTAAGCGCTACGACTGTGTTGATGCCACCTAGTAGCAGGTGGCACTGATGGAGTCCTTCCGCTGTGCCAGGAACTATGGGGCACCCTTGCACAGTCCCTTATTTAACCCTCCCACCCAAGTCCTCCTGGTGGAATACCATGGCCCGGCCTTGGTGTGCACGTATCGAGCAGAGGAGCAGACGAGGAGACCAAGACTCCTGTGTGGTTTGCTCAAGGCTTCAGGGCCAACAAGCAGACCCCTTGGGGCTCACACTCAAACCCGACTAGTGCCAAGGCTTCTAACGGCTCCCTGAAGTCGTCTTCCCCTGACTTCTAAGCCTCCCTGCTCTGCCGGGGGCTTCGGGGGGCCTTTTCTTGGAAGTGTCC
>PVJH01029203.1:0-26251 GCA_004026705.1 Nesogale talazaci | reverse complement strand
TGGAAAGTTTATTAGTAAAGTGCCCCCAATGAAATCAGTAGTTTTCACATGGATAACTGGATTTTTTTTTTTGTTTTTTTAAAAAAGACAAGCCGAGAAAAAAAAAAAAAAAAAGACAAGCCGGGCTGAGCCCTGGTGGCATAAGTGGTTGAGTGCGGAACTGCAGCCCGTGGGCTTGGCGGTTCAAATCCAGCAGTGGCTCTCAGGGGCACTGGGTAGCGCCCATGACTACCAGAGGCAGTGATGCCCACAAAATAAAATAAAAAAACAAAAAAAGACAAGCCAAAGTTGGAGATGAAGCCTAGATCACTCACAACATTTAATCTTGTTCATGCTCCAACTGAGTAGCAGCAGAAACAGTGGTTAATGATATTTTGACTGAAAAATTAAAGTTGAGCAAACTTTTCCCTTGAGAGTTGTCAATCAGCTGCAGACAAGAATGGGCTCTCTCTCCCTGGAGATTTTTAACAAGTAGACTCAATCTCCTGCATTGTCACTGGAGATGAAACATGGATACCCTTTCTGACCCAAGGACAAAGTGCAATGAGAGCAATGGCTACCAAGAGGTGGAACTGGGCCAGTCAGAGCAAATATGGAGCCTTCAAGGGCAAAGAACATGGCAACAATGTGTGTGTGTGTGTGTGAGAGAGAGAGAGAGAGAGAGAGATGCTCTTGGCTTTTTGACTTTCGGGGGGGGGGCAAAATTATATCTATTTCCTGTGGGAATAATTTGAGGAAAATAGACAAAGCTTTGGCTGAAAACACCCATGAAACCCCACCAGAGCCATCCACCAGGACACAATGCTACTGCTCATGTCTCTCCCCAAATGAGGGCCATTGTGTGACAGTTTTTTCTTTCTATTTTTGTTTGTTTGTTTGTTTGTTTGTTTTTGGGCATCACTGCTCTCTGGTGGTGGGAGTAGGAGGCCCAGCCCCACTGCTGGAATTGAACCTCCGTCCCAGTGGGCCGCAGTCCTGCGTACAATCACTACGCCACCGGGGCTCAGCCCACCACCGGGGCTCAGCCCTGTGTGACAGTTTTGATGAGCAGTCATCAGGCATTCACCCCATGTTGTCCTGATTCGACTCTTTCTGATAATTCCCAGAATGCTTTTCTGCAGAGATGGACCGAATGGTTGGTGTCTGGCTCATAAAATCACCCTGACCTTGATGGAGCCCATGTTGAGAAAGAGTGCTTTTATTTTGATCTTTGAATTCCTTTTCTCCCCATGAAGGTTTGGAAGGTGTTTGGAAACAGTATTTACAAGCTCTTCGGATTTCAGGGTGTAGTATTTCTTCCCTATATTTCTGTTTAAAATCCCTAAGAGAGCTTCAGGGAAAATCTCCCCTACAACCCTGTGAGGGAAGGACTGGCTTTCAGGGCTCTGGGTGGCTCCCCACGTTTCCCAGTGGAGCAGTGCTCCTTTGAGTTCTCAAGGGGGTGCCTGGGTGGACACCAGTCCCTAGCCTTTCAGTTTGCAGCCTCCTCAGCTAACCTCAGGCACCACCCAGCCACTCCGTGTACTTCTGGAAGATTCCTAAGGTCTGCTCTTTTTCAACGCCATTTCCACTCTATGCCCAGAACCTTGTTACCATCTAAAATACATGTCTTAGGAATAGCAGCCTGCAAAGGTATTCTCTTTGAGAACATAATTATCTCATTAACATCAATCCTGATACTGGCTTTAAGGCCATTAGCATCACCACAGAGACCAAGGTTAGGAAATTAACATTCAGATGAGCTATTTTTATCCTTTAAGCCATTGTGCGATAGTTACATTTTGGGGGGGGGAATGTATATTAACTCATCAATTTATAAATTTTACATGATCTGTGGGTTTCATTGAACGCTAGTCATTCCATTCTCTCAGTGTTTTTGCTGTTAAGTGGGAATCTCTTGAGTTACACGATGTCCAAAATGATCAGCAAAGGGATGGGTGTTACTGCTTTCTTTTGGTAAGTGCTGTGGTGAAGAGGTCCTTTATGGGATTTGATCCTTGATCCTGAGTCTCTCTTGTGCCCAGGTGCTTCATGTCCATTTAGTCTGTGTGTTCTGTGTGGCCATGGCAGGGGATGACAGACTCAATGCAGAGGCAGAACTAAGAGTGCTGTGGGAGGGACAGCTGGCAGAGAACCAGGAAGAAAAGGGAGTGGAGCTGTGTCTGAGCTTTGCCCCCACAGCGGCCATGGACAGTGACCAAGCTCGTTATCCACTCTCCAGTAGGATCTGTCAACAGTACTCCCACTTCCGCCATTTCACCTCCTCCCAGTCAACTTCCTCCTTCCATCCCCTTGTTTAAAGGTAAGACTTTCTCTTAAGGGTCAATAAAAGTCTCCACACTAGCCCTTTCTGATTGTGGCATTCATGGCAAATATACAACCTTGATCTCTCTTCTCTGTCTCTTCTCTCTCTCTCCCCCTTCTCTTCATTTATTCCTGTAGTTTCCCCCCATGTCTTTGAAACACATTTCTATGTCAACTCTTATCATGTGTGTGTGTGCATGTAAAGCAAAGAATTCTAATTTGTTTACTTTTTCCCCCATTTTCTAGAAGTGTGATTGCCTACTTGCCTTCTTATGTTGGAATGCCACCTTTAAGAAGCAGGTTCTAATGTGTGAAGCATTCATCTGAGTCCCATAGGAAATGTGACACAGTACTTGTTGTAAGTGGCCATCAAGTTGACTCCAAAGCACGGTAATGTTCAGTGAGATGCATTGACCCCATCACTGCCCCTGTGGGATAAGCACAAGGATGATGGTGAGGTTGGTGCCAGAGCGGGCAATGCTTCGATCTGTTGTGCATGCAATCACTATGAGTCAGAGCTGAAGTAAGGGCACAACAACAGCAACATGGTGACCCTGTGTGTACAGTCCTTTCTGAAGTTAATTGCCAGGCCTTTCTCCCAAGGCACTCATGGGTGGAGTTTGAACCTCTAATCTTTGGGTGAGTGGTCAAGCATTTAACAGTTGACCTACCCAGGAACACCTCAATGCAATCCTAGGTCATGACAGTGAGAACACATGATATTAGTATTATCTTTCTACAGGTGTCTTGGTTTTAATGGGTCATGTAACATAGTGGATTCTACCCAAATACTTCTATTTTTTCTTAATATGTATATCATATCATCCCATACATAGTTCACCCATATCAAGGAGAATTTCACAATTGCTAACACAGTTTCCAAATATTCTTTTTGTACACAAATTTCTTGACATCATCTCCTCTTCACCCCCTCCTCCCACCATTGAACTCCACCTCCCCAAAAAAACCTTATTCTACTTATTGTGTCTATAGGTTGATCAATACTGGGTTTCAAAATGGGAAAATGCATAACATAACTTCAAGAGGGGTGACTTATAATGGTATGACACCTCTGAGGTGTACCTTAATATGGACAAGCAAAAGCCAAACAGAACAACACAAACCAAGGTACAGGCAACTTTGGAAACCAGATCAGGTCCACCATGCATCATAGAGGGTATCTACTGAGAAAGATTTAACTGTTCAAGTTAGGTTTACACCTTTGGTCTTCGCTACCAGTGGTTCTAAACCTTCCTAATGCTGCGACTCTTTAATACAGTTCTTCATGTTGTGGTAACCTCCCAACCATAAAATTGTTTTCCTTGCTACTTCATAACTTTTCATTTTACTATGAATTGGGCAACCCCCATGAAAGGGTCATTTGACCTCCAACGGGGTCGCAACCCACAGGTTGAGAACCATTGTTCTATATGCATCTCTCCAAAGCTCTTTGTTTAGTAGCCACTTTCCTCCCATTTCTCAACTGTAGAGAGAGGGAGTTTTCTGGAGACTCCCTACATGATTCCACAAATTAATCTTGGGCTCCTACTATCAACTATAGGTTTCTGTACAAAGGGCTCTCATAATTTAGGCTCTGATACTATGCCCTCTTTCGACTTCAGATTATGGGGTTTGCCATGCTTCGGTGACTGGTGATAGTGTGCTTCTTCCTCTTGGTGGACTTAATTGATACCTCATTTAGATAGCTGCTTGTTTAGAAACAAGCCTTTAAGACCCTGGAAACAATTTTATCTGCTAGTCAGGCACCATCTGCATTCTTCACCACATTTTGCTATAGCACCCATGTCTTCTGTGTATTCTCTCTGGGAGCGAATATTGAGCAAGACCACAATGTCAGAATTAATTGTTCTTAAATTGGAGCTAGGATTTAGTGCAAGCACCAAACCCATTCCTAGATCTATGTTTCCATTGTTTTTAGTCATTTTCTTTTCATTTGTTATTACTTGGGGATTAATACCTATGTCATATCATTCCAGAGTTCAATCTTGTCAAACAGAATGTACAATTGCTTCCACAATCACTTTTCCAACAAACTTTCCCTTCCTGGTCACCTTGACATCTCCCTTTTACTCCCCCCACCCTTCATTTACTGCCCCCTGCCTCCCCCTATATCCTTGTTCTATTTACTGTCCTTATAAACTCATCAATCCTGGGTTACTTTTTTGTAAAATAGGAAAAAAAAAAAAACTTCCATAGGGTGACTTCAATGACCTAGCACCTCTGAGATACAACCTATGATGAACAGGCATAAACAAAATGGAACAAAGTGTCCATCACCACTTACTGGGATGGTACATACTTTAATACAGCACACGGGATGTTGACAGAAGAGGACCTTGATTGCCCATCTACCAATAGTGCACCACTTTGGGGACAGCTGTCTTCTGCTTCCTTAAATACCATGTATTTCCCAACCTAAGTCCTCAGATTACAAGTGTGTCTGAGGTAGGGTCCAGGGAATCCAGTGGAGTTCCTGCTTGAGATCTCACTGGCACAGCCTCTGAACCAAGCCACATGCCCAGAAGACCAGGATTCTGTGATCCAACATTCCACGGCACCTGGCTGGGTCCCGGAGATCCCCCCAGACTCCTGAGTTCAATGTGGCCCATTCATTGCATGCCAAAGTCACTCCCTCCCCATGTTCTCAAAAGCATTTTCAGTCATTCTTCCCTCCACCTGGGGGTGGATGATTCCTCCCTCTTTTCCTACCAACACACTTGCCATTGGGATCCCCCCTCAGTGTTTGCTCCCTTATCCCACTGACGGGGCTTTCTACATGCCTTGGGTGGAGGTGGGGGCTCATCATAGATTTCTATAACAGTCACTCAGTACACAACAACCCCCTCCCCTTCCTTGGCCATCTGGTTCCAGCTGATGCAAGGTGCCCTCCGGTCAAGTGACCTATCAAATACTTACTTGGAGTGAATGGTGTATGGTTCATTGGCACTAGTCAGGTTCTCTACCAGGCTGTCTCCCCACCCCACCCCCACCCACCCAGAGACCTGGATGTCCTAGAAACCTGGAGATTTTGCCAGTTCTGCTGCTTATTCCCACAGCAGGGAACTCAAAAAGTATTTGTCAATGTTGTGTTTGACCAACTTCATGCAACCTAATGTCTTCCGGATCCCTCCATGTCTTGAGGTATTTTTAAGGGGTGTATTTTAAGGGGTGCATAGTATTCCATTGTGTGCACGTACCAGAGGTTTCCCTCCACTCTTCAACTGAGAGGAGTTTAGGCTGTTTCCAGCTTTATGCTATTGTGAACTGTGCTGCAATGCACATGGGGGAACAAACACCTGATCCTGATCTGTATCTTAGTCCTTTGGGGTAATGCCCAGTAATGGTATTGCTGGATCATATGTTACTATGATTGCCAGGTTTGTTTTAGGTATCACCATATCATCTTCTACAGTGGCTGTAGATTCTCTCAAGCGCACCAGCAATGGAAAAGTGTTCCTATCCCACCACACCCTCGCCAACATCTGTTGTTCTCAGTTTTTTCAAAATATGGCTACAGGTATGGGCATTAGGTGGTATCATGTTGTTTTGACTTGTATTTCCCAGGTAACTAATGACCGAGAACATTTCCTGTGTGTTTATTAGCCACTCGAGCATCATCCTGTGTGACTTGCCTTGTTGGGTGCTTTGTCCATCTTCTCAAAGGATTATTATTTTTTATTACTATAATTTTATGAAATACCGTACATTTGAGAAATTAGCCCTTTGTCTTAAATGGTTACTAAATATCTTCTCCCAGTCTGTGTGCTCTCTTTTTACTCTTTTAATAGTCTTGTGGTGTACACACACGTTTTATTTTTTTCAATGATTTTCTTGGGGTCTATTATGGCTCTTATAACATTCCATACATCATTTGTATCAAGTATATTTGTACACATGTTGCCATCTTTATTTCCAGATATTTTCTACCTGAGCCAAGCTATATGCTCCTCTTTCCCCCTCCATTTTTTAAATAAATCATTTTATTGGGTGCTCATTACAACTCCCATCACAATCAATACATATGTCAATTGTATGGAGATGACATTTGCACACTTGTTGCCATCATCACTCTCAAAACATCGTCTCTCCACTTAGACCTCCAGTATATGTGTTTTATTTTTAATAGATCCCACTCATCTATTTTGTTTTTCACAGATGTCATTTCCTTTGTTATTTCTGAAAGCCTATGTATTCCCTGCACTAGGGTTCCCAGATTTGCCCCAATGTTGTCATTGATGAGCCTGATAGCTTTGGATTATACAGCTAGTGCTTTGGTTCATCTTGGGTTTCCAAATGCTTTTTATTAGAAAAGGGGGAAACATCTATAGTTGAAAACTTAAGCCTTACAACACCACCAGTTTAGCTAAGAGTCACAAGCCTATCTATTTATTGTAAAAGGGAATAGGAAAGAAGGGGCAGTGTGTGTGTGTGTGTGTGTGTGTGTGTGTGTGTGTGTGTTGGTGAATAGAAGGGGGAAATATGAGACTCTTAAAGTGTGTTAATTTGTGAAATTGACTGAGAAGGACAAAATGTTTTAAAGCAACTATACTTCAAAGGGCTTTGATGTTCTGCAGCATGAGAAATCAGATGTACCATAAGCATTAAAATGGGTGTTCTTTCCTCTACAAACATACTCATTCTACGAGATAAATTAGAACATGCCTAGTGAAAAGGACATGCATATCCCTGTTTAATTAAGTGCCCATCTGCGGAAAGACCGGGTTGTTAAGGCTACCACAGATATGCCAGGGTAAGAATTGTTCATTCAAAATCAAATCCATACGTCAGCACCATATTCCCGTGAGTTAAAAGATGCTGATGTTTAAAGTCGCTGGCAGAGAACCTGGGCAGATGTCATTGCCCAAGTTGTGTGGTCTATTAATAACACCACGCTGGGAGGCTTGATTCCCACTCCCTCTCTGCCACTCACCACAAGCAGATGAGAACCTGGCTGGACAGAGCCTGTCTTAAGAGGAGGCAGGCAGAAGGAGAGATACCTGCCCCCACCTGCCTTCTTAAGGACGGTCCTCTGAAATGAACATCAAGCTGCCAACATGAAACCCATGTTGTGCCTCTCACTGTCCAAGAAGCCGACTCCCAGGCTGTGGTTACGTTTGGGGATAGCTAAAGCACGGGCTAGAAACAATCACCCTGGAGTCTGGAGCCATGGTCCTGGCCTAGATCTTATCTGAAGACCCGTAGAGAGGAAGGTGGCTGTGGCTAAGGAACTGGGCAGCCGTTTGCATTTTCTGGGAGGCAGAGAGCAGGCATCTGCTGCCTCCGCAGAAGTTTCATCCCTAACCCAGTGAGGAGCGAGAGGTTGTGGGTGCCTAGTGGGGGTGCCAAGCACAAGGTTAGCAGTTCGAAAATGACCAGGTGATGTGAGGGAGAAAGACGAAGGTTTTCTACTTCGGTAAAGCTTTACAGTGTCGGAAACCGACAAGGGTCAGCTCTCGCCTCTGCACTGTAGGGTCAGTCACTCAGGACAGTGAGCTTGTTTCTTCCTTTGTTTTTAGGACTACAACTCTTGGGCATCTTGGGGGACGGGGGTAAGAGAGGCTATTTCAACCCAAGATGAAAATTACCAAGTAACATCGAGACCCAGGGTTCTGCAAACAAACCGAAGCAACGCCAGCTGAAGTGAACAAGGGCTAGGCTGCCAGGAGGTTGGGGGGGGGGGGGGAGACCCAAGGAGGGGGTGGCTCTTATTCGAGATGGCGCTTTGCTGTGATGCGGTTTTTCACTGCTAAAAGATGATGTTGGTACTTCCTGTTTGTAATGGCCAGTCCCCCAATCCTTACACATCTTGGGATTCCGTTGCACGTGCCACCTGTCTTGAATAAAGCACCCAACTTTCTCTCCCGTGTGAACATGATTGGTACCTTCGCTTTCTTGACCTGGCGACCTCGCGCTGACGTGTGTGTGTTTTCTCTGTCCCAGTGCCTCAAAGTAAAGCCAAAAGGAGCGTTTGGGTCCATCAGACTGAGCTGGGGCAGCAAGCTCTACCATCTGGACAGTGGTGTCGGGCAGTATTCATTCACCACCGGCTCTCCCCACACGAGTCCAAAGGCAAAGCTGGCATGGTTTTAAGGCCAGGAAAAATGATCCCCGGGAACACGTGTCTCCAGTATTGTAGGTTTCTATGGCAATAGTCATCGAAATTCTTTCCTCGCCCATAAGTTTCATGTTTCCGAGTAATGTCGTGTGGATCCCACGACAGGAATGTCCTTTCCAGAATGGAATGTGGACGTTGTCACACACGCCGGTCAATTTCCAAGATCGGCCAGCATGAAAAGACTGATTGATCCGTGTAGTGGGAGCCAGTAGACCGATTCCTTCTTTCTCTGGTTAGTTTTTTTTTTTTTTTTTGGTTAGATAGATTGATAGACCTAATCAAACATCTCATAAAGCTGCTAGTGCAGAAATACTACATAAAGAGACCTCACCACCACGACAAGCTATTGATGTTCCTGCGTTAAAAGCATATTTGGAATCTAGGGCTCCCCTTGCCCCCCACCGTAGACCATTGAACACCCTAAAAAAGGAGTACTGACTCAACACGTATAACTATCAGGTTCCCACTGTGCACTGAAAACCCACGTGGGGGAGAGAAAAGGAAGCCCAAGAATCAGAAAAGCAATGACGTAAAGACCTCAAACCATGCTAGCTGCCATCGAGTGCGCTGAGACATGACAAGGCTACTGGACAAGGGAGACCTGCCGGGTGAGTTTCCGTCCTGTAGAAGTGCTCCTGTGAGTTTCTGAGATGGACCATCCCTACAGTAGGAGAGGGCCTCGTTGTTTGCCTCTGGAGCAGCTGACCGTGTTTTTTTTTTTGTTTTGTTTTTGTTTTTTCTGACCGTGTTGTTAACAGACCAGGTAGAACCCTCTCTGCCACCAGGCAATGCTGCTTCCTCTACCATGAGACCCGAGGCACCGGGATCGGGGGGGGGGGGGGCAGCAGCCACGATGACATGGTCTGCATGGGAGCACGATGGATGGATCTTCCTTGTGGAAAAGGAAGAAATATCTGATGAATTCAGAGTCACAGGACCCTTGGGAACAGTGCTCTTCCCACCTTGAAGTTACCACTCCCCCCAAAGTCCTCTTTCAGCACCAACAAAAAACAGTTTGTCTCAACACACAGGTAAAAAACACCATCCTTAAGTGTTGTGGTGTTTGTTTTTTAAAAACAGGGAGAAAGGGTAAGAGTTGTATGAGCCCCCAATTGAATGATTTTTAAAGGGGGAGAGACATTTTAGACCAATGTGAGTATGTTTTCATATGTATATTTTTACCCTCTCCCCCCCAAAAAAGCTAAAATGAAAGACTTTTTCCATGTGGTAAAGTCCCTCATTGGCATTTCAAATATCTCCACGTCTCCGAACTATCCATCCAGGATCAAAACACAATAGGCGTCAGGAGACATGTGCACGAGCAAGCATGACAATCGGCATGCTCATCTGGTTTCCATGGTCATTGTCTGCACTTGAATCATTTTTCACTGTGGAAACATCGGGTGAAGGATCGCTTGAGCACCTTGGTGAACTCCGTGGAAAGGAAGCTACGGTCAGAAGAATGCCTGGTTTCACCAAGAACCAGGGGTGCCTCCCGCAGTGGATTGCTTGCCCATCAAGCAGGACCTTGGATAGTTGAGTGTGAGCCAATCATTCGACAGGGTCTCCGCAGGACACCTTTGAGTATTAAGTAACTCCATCTTGATAGACCGCTGAAGGCAGACTGAGCACACCTACGCCAGAAGCAAGGACATTTTGAGAGATGGAGCCCTGGGTGACAGATCCTCATCAACAAATGTCAAACCATCACAGACAGTCAAAGGCAAGATGGATGGAAGATTTGGAAGAAAACACGGGGCTCTTCTGATTTATGAATCAGATCACAGTGGCCTGGGGTAGGTCGGGGTTTAGATTTCAAACTCCCCCCCCTGGAGGCCATACTGACTCATAGTGACCCCTGTGGTTTTCTGAGACTGTAACTGTTTAAAGGAGTAGAAAGTCCAGTTTTTCTCCTGAGGAGTGGCTGACAGGGGTCAGACTGCTGATCATGTGGATCGCTGCACATATCCACCATAGCACCAGGGCTCTTTGCTGGGAAAGAATAGGCTCCCCTTGGGGAGAAGGCTTTTCTGTAGTTGGTGCCAGGGCCCCAGAACATGTGCCCTGAGCTACATATCACTTACTGCTACCAAGTCCTTTCCGACTCAGAGAGATCCTGTAAGATAGGGCAGACCTGGGTTTTCTGAGACTATCAGTCTTCATGGGCCTACAAAGCCTCATCCCTCCCACCATGGACAGCTGGGGATTGTGAAGTGACCTTGTGCTTAGCAACCCAACACTGTGCTGCCAGGGCTTGTATTTGTGTGGTATATGTGTGTGGTATGTGGGGTGTGTATATGTGTATGTGGTGTGTGTATGCATGTGTATCTATGGCGTGCTTATCTGTGTGTGATTTGCAGGTGGTGTGCATGTGTGTGGTGTAGGTGTGCAGTGTGTGTTTTGTGTGTCAGCATGTATGTGTGGAGGGTATGTGTGTGGTGTGTGAATTTATGTGCGTGCGTGATATGTGTATTTGTGTAAACACTGGCTTCTGTCAGGAATGTATGAATGGTGGCACAAGGATTAAGCACTCAGCTGCTAACAGAACGGTCATGGGTTCGAGCTCGGCAGCCACGCCGAGGGAGAAAAGACATGGAGTCTGCTCCCATAAAGAGGACCAAAATCCCACTGCCACAGCATTGACTTCACTCGCAGCCGCCATACAGGCCTGGTAGAATTGTGCCACACAGGTTCCAGACTAGGGGAGCAGACGGCCTCATCTCTCCCCTATGGAGCATCTGATGGGTTTGAATGGAGAGCCTCTCGGGGAGGGGTCGAGCTCTTTGCCTGTGCCCCTCTGTGCCTGGCTGCTTCCATGCAGGTGTTCACCTAGGAAACCCAGAGGGGCAGTTAGTTCCACTTTGGACGTGGCATCAAGAAGGACCAGCAAATCAGAGGGTCAGCAAAGGAGGAAGGCCCGAAGGAGTTGGGTTGGCACAGTGGCTGCCACCACGGACTCTGACAGCAATGTGGAGATGAACGGGCCAGGCTGTGTGTGCATGTGGTTCAGGGGGCTGCTGTGAGTCAGACGGGCTCTAAGGCAGCTAGTGACCATGACCACCACCCCCAGGAGCCTCCAAGTATGAGATTCTCAAATCGGACACAAGGCGCCTTGCCACATTCTGGTGTTCACGTGGGGCAGCACTCCCATTTCACTCACTTGGCTGCAGTCTGGGTGAGCTGGGGGCAGACTCGCCTGGATAAGAAGATGTGAAGGAGCCACACGGAGGCTCTCAGCATGCTGGTAGAGAGTTGGGGGAGGGTGTGAGGTTGTCTTCCAGGTAGGAGGTCCTGAGGGCTGCAAACTGCTTATGCACACAGCTGGTCATTGAACAGTTGGAGGGCTGAGGAAACAAGGCCTGGTGATCTCCCACCCCAAACTAGGTGTCTAAAACCCCGCAGAGAGAGACAGTGAGGTGAAAATGTAGCACCCTGTTTCATTGAAGCTCCCTTATGATCCATTTAAATTTGTTCTAGTTTTTTTTTTAATATTTCCGGTTTTCTGTTAGAATGAGGTTTTTATACGTTTTACTTTGTTCACGCTTGTTAGTTTTTTAAAAAAATGTTTTCCTGTGTGAAAAATCCAGGATAGGTAAATCTATAGGCAAATTCCCAGGTTCCTGGGAGTCGGGGGGGGGGGGGGGGGGGGGGGGGGGGGGGGGGGGGGGGGGGGGGGGGGCGGGGAGGAGGAGCAGGAGGAGCAGGTAATGGGGAACCAATAAGGAGGAGGACAAGAATGAAGGAACCGTCCTAAAAGGGAGCCAGGTGGCAATTGCCCAACTTCTCTCGACGGCCTGGCACTGCTGCATTGGAAAATGTAAAAAAGACATTGCAGAAAAATTGCAAAAAAGACAAGTGAATGAAGCACCAGTGAAATGGTTGGGTGAACCAGGAAGAAACCCCGCTACAGAGTCCTCCCCTTCTGACCCTTGTGTCCCGTGTGACCAGGAGCCAGGGGACAGCGCTTTCTTTCCTGGCTGAGAGCACGCGGCTGGGGTAGGGGCCAGCTATCAGGGGGGTGGCCAGCCTCCTGATATACTCACAGCAAGGATTCAACAGGCAGTTGTGTAGCGATAATTATTATTTATTATAACACCGATATAGAGACCATGAGAGAAAGAGAAAGAGCATTAGAAGTTACATATATATCCGCTCATGGTGCATGCTCACCTCCATGGTCCACATGGAGCGGCAGCCTGGATAGTGGTAGGCTTGTATGAAGCAGGCTTGAGAGAGGCAGTCTGAGAGAGGCTTGAGAGAGCATGGGTGAAGGGATTACATGATGAGGGAGAGGGTTCTGGCACTGAGGGGCAGGCAGCGGAGAGAGAGCCTCTGTCTTATGTTCCATCCTTATATCCCTCTGGAGCCAAGCCAGGCCCCCAATGACAGGTAAGGACATACGTCACAGGAAGGGGTTGTGCCTTGTGCACACATTATAGGAAAAGGAGGCTATCAGGGTCCCATGTGAGGAGACAAGACCCCAGACTCCTGGATGTGGCTAAACAGGTTAGGCTAGAGATCATTAATATCCGCCCACAGGCTTCAAAGGAAGGGAACCATCATCCTAACAGCAGGGGAGTTAGCTCTGTAGTGAGACAACACAAAAGACCATAAGTAATTGGGACTTCCATAGCAAATGCTGGTAGATAGCCTGGTTAATCTTTGGAGCATAATAATTATGGAGAAGTTCTGTCTTCACCCAACAGCCAGGGTGGTTGAGTGGGGGCAGGTGGCCAAATTTTATAAAGCCATGAGAACCAAGGCATCTCAGGAGCAATTAGTTTTAATTATTAAGGCTCATTTCTTACACCCCAAAGCCTGTTACTATTGGGACCTTATGTTAGTCTGGGTAGACTAGGGAAACATTCATAAATATGCATATGTATATAAGGGACAGCAGCTATATACAAGAGCCAGTGGGTGCAGAGTCTTGTGTATCCAGTGGTGGTAAAAGGATCTCAGTGCTGGCAGGGAACTCTCTGTGGCTTCTCAAGCATCTCAGCGCTGGCAGGAGTCTCTGCATGGTTTTTCGGGTTTCAGAGGTCTGGTTCCATCAGGGTAAGCCCATGTGGCTTCTCCTCCGGGATGTCTCACAGGGAGTCAGCCTTGTGACTTGTCAGTAGAGCATCTCCAAGGGACTGAGTAGTGAGTTACTCACATCCAAAAGGGTAAATATGGCCATATTTCCCAGAATTCCCAAGAAAAATCATGCCTACACAGAGGTCTCATTGGCTATCTCCTGATCGACAGACTAGGCTCCATTCCTACACTTTTTTGTTTGTTTGTTTGTTTTTGGGGGGGCATCACTGCCCTCAGGTGGTGGGAGTAGGAGACCCAGCCTTTGCTTCGTGGAGCTGGAATCGGACCTCCATCCCAGTGGGCCACAGTCCCACGCACAACCACTACGCCACCAGGGTTCAGCCCCATTTCTACACTCTGAATCCTCAAATTGAACCAGATTAGGTGACTGCTACAGACTTTAACCAAACATCAAACTCACTGACAAAAGAGTCTATTCTGACCCCTGGCGACCATACTGGACAGAATAGAGCTGTCCTTTGGAGTTTTTGAGGCAGGAGGAACAGCCTGGCGCCTAGTCCATGGGCCACCAGGGTAGATAGACAGCCTCAATTGACGGTGCCCCACAAATGCTGTGTGCTATACAGAGGGAAGGTTGGCAGCCACCCTGCTCAGGCCAAGGCTATGGCACCTGCCCCCCAACAACGTGCACCTGCTCTGCACTGTGTCTCTTTGTGTCACGTTTGGTCTTTCCCTTGCTACTCCTGATGTTGTCTTCAGACTATTGTGCACTTCATAGACTGAGGTGCCATGGCAATATAACTTCCATCAGCAAGGGGAAGCCAGAATCCCCCCCAAGGCTCACTGTCTTGCAATCATTCTTTGGTGACATGGTCTTTGACCCGGCTTTACCGGCCGGGGTCTGCCTGTGGAGTGTAGCAGACCCCAGTCTACAGCTCTGTCATGTCAAGGTCCAAGCCTCATCCCAACTCCACAGAAGGTTTTCTGTTTCTGGAGCAGCGCAGGAGGAAAAAAGAGCTGTATTCCATCCATGGCACCCTCAACTCCGTCTCCCTGATTCTGTTGTTGTGAGGGGTCCTGGCTTTGGCTCCCACCCATAGCGACCCCGTGCACAATGGAACAAAACACGGCCGGCCCTGAGCCAGGGTCTCCAGTGTCCCTGTGCTCAAGCCCATTGATGCAGCCACTGTGTCAAGCTGTCTCCCGGGGCCTCTACCTCACTGCCCCTCCCATGTAGCAGGGACCGGCTATTTCTAAACTGATCGGCACACACTCTTATCCTACATTTTCCCCTCAAGTCCCCAAAGCAAAAGAGGAAACTGTTCTCCTGCTGCCCTTTTGTGTCCTCTGTTTTCCCTCAAGAGAGCCGTTGAAATTTATTACCTGGCTTCAGCTGGACCAAACTGATGGTTAGGAAGCTATAATGGCATCCCGTGGCTCCAGCACTTCCGAGGCTGCATCCCAGAGCCCCCTAAGGAGAAGCCTGCCGCTGCAAAGCCCCCGGAGCATTTATCATGACACCACGTATTCCTTTTCCCTGGTCAAATGTCTCACCGGTGCCACAGAATACACTCCTCCTGCTCCCCGCCTCATCATTTTCTATCATTCATCAAGCATGCTGCAGTGCACCCCACCCCCCACAATGGTCCACCAGGATAATAGCCCTCATTTGCATATTACCATATTACAGGCCAAGGCATTGTGGTCTTAGGGGCCACAAATAGTGATTTCTGGCTCACTAGGCACTTCCCTTTACTAAGTTTAAGTAGTTTATACTGTGTGATTTTCATTCACAAGGAAAGATAAACAGTGGGAACTGCTCGCATATTAACTGGGTTCTCCCAGGGTCAGTGGCCATACAACTGGGATTGCCAGATAGAAGACAAAGGACTCTGTTACATATGACCTTCAGGAAAACAACGGATGCCTTTTTTAGTATAAATACGGTGTCCCAAACATTGCTGTCTTTCTGGATGTCCCATTTACCTCTGTGCGCTCTATTCTTGTTCCTGAATCCCTCCAGTCATCTTATATGGGGTCCAAGTGTGGGCAACGACGGGAAACAGAACTTGGAGGAGGGTGTGTGTGGACAAATTCTCCACGTTCTTACGTTATGGAGGCTGGGAGGCTGGGGTTGCCGTGGAGGGAGACCTCATGTTCATGGGTTGCATCCCCGAATCACATTCTCCTAAGTAGAGGTGATTTCCCCTGGAGGCCCCTCCCATAAGAAGGCCAATGTTACGGTGCCTCTTGCAAACTCAGGTTGCATACTATACTCTCCAAGGTCGACTGCTTGAAGACAACTTGCCCGACAGCTGTCTGCCATCAAAAGTAAGCAGACCCTATTGTCTGTCCTACCCTATGTGGGGCCAACTCCCTTTTGATAAGGATCATAGATCGTTCCCTTAGGTAGGAGCTCAAAGACACTTAAAATCAAGCCAGCTCAAGACTGGGCTACCATCTTTTTTTTTTTTTAATAAATCATTTTATTATGGGCTCTTACAGCTCTTATAACAATCCATACATAAATGGTATCAGGCACATTTGTACATATGTGGCCACTGTCATTTCCAAAACATTTTCTTTCTATTTAAGCCCTTGGTATCAACTCCTCCTTTTCCCCTTCCCTCCTCTATCTTCCCACCCTCATGAACCCTTGATTATTTATAAATTACTATTATTTTTATATCTTACACTATCCGCTGTTTTCCTTCAACCCCTGGGCTGCTATCTTACTTGTAGAACCCACCCTTCATGTGACGTATGGGCCCTCCGGTTAGGAGTATGTCTGTAATACAACCCCTGCCTGTCACTTAGGCGCTTGCATTGGCTGACATACCCAAGACTGGATAAGGTGATATAGGAATACATTCTCTCTGTGCTTGGACTTGGTTCTTGATGCTGTTTGGTAGCTAGCTTAGGGGCAGAGGGTTGTCCCTCCCATGCCTACACAGGCCTCCTAGGTTGGAAAGAAATCAGGGAAGCATTAGATGCCTAACAAGATGCCAAACTGAGTATGCTCATACTTAAGCCAGGTGGGAGATATACCTGGGTAGGTCAAACCAGCCCAGGTTCATGACATCACCCACGAAGGCCTAACTCAGCCAATGAGGTCAACCAAGACCATCAACCAGGCCTTCACCCAGCCAGGGGGTGGGCTAGAATATAGGCAGGGAGCACGCTCTGAGACGCTCTCTTAACCTGCTCCTGGTCAGAGGCACATGTGCACCTATTCCAGGATCACTCAGGGTCTGTAGCCTCTTGGCCCACTTCTCTCAGCCTTGAGGGTTCTTGGGCGTCTGGCCTCCTGGGATCCCCCAATGCATGGTGCTCTCTTCTACATGATTGGTTGGGCCCAGTTGTGAATCCTTTGAGCTGTATAACCTGAAACCTGTCCCAGCATTCATAAAAACCCACTTGGATCACAAAGCAGACTTCTGTGTGAGTTTTTTCAGTGTGCAAAGCTCAAGAATCAAGGTTTTACTGTCTCCAGAAACCTAACCATGCCATGGTGGAGGTGAACACTCTACAACTTTTGTTTGACTCGTAATGTCTTCCCTTCAATTACACAAGTGCCCCTTTAATCACACAAGACCCCATGTGGATGTGGGGCAGGATCCTACAGGCAGCCCCCAGGGGCAGCTCTGTCCTGCCTTACAGAGGTGCTCGGAGTCTAATTGACTAGATGGCAGAGGGCTGGTTTGGATGAAGACTAGGACAAGAGTATTCCTGAGAGAACCTGTCTGCAGTCACCATTGATCCAAGAACTATATGAGAACACGTTTACTTTGGAATAAACCTGGGTAGCAATATTTTTTGGCCTTTCCCAAATTCAACCAAACACTTCGGTCAACAGACATTTCCTTTGTTACTGTGAATACCTCTCAACAACACATTTTGGTTTTTTTTTTTTTTTTTTAAGGCATCACTGCCCTCAGGTGGTGGGAGTAGGAGGCCCAGCCTTTGCTCCTGTGTGCCGGAATTGAACCTCCATCCCAGTGAACCTCCATCCCAGTGGGCCGCAGTCCCACGCACAACCACTACGCCACCAGGGCTCAGCCCAACAATACATTTTGGATCATTTAAAAATTACTGTAGAGTAATTAATTAAGCCTTTCACGAGGCTTTTGTTCATAAATCACGAATAGCCTTATCTTCCCCGTCTCCAGCAGGAGTCCGGGTGGTGCAACGGTTAGAGCATTTGAGGGCTCGCCCCAACGTCAGTGGTTGGAACCCACCATTCCCTCGGTGTGAGAAAGAGGTGGCAATCTGCTTCTGAACGCATGTCCTCCTGGAAACCATATAGGAAAGTCCAACTCTGTCCTGTGGAGGCAGCGCTGACTCAGCAACAGCGGGCTGTTTTCTGCTGATGGTGTTTTGTAGGGAAACTAAGTTGGATGTTTGTTTCTTTTTTATCCAGGAAGCAATCTTGGTGTTCACTTTTGATCTTGCTGCTGAGACCATCCTATTCCCTCTCTCCCTACTCTTCATTGTACACAACTGGAGTTTTAAATAAGTACCAGTTACTTTCAGTCAGGCAAGTAGGGCACAAAGTGTTGCCCGGACCTGAAATGGTATAAAGGATCTAACTTGACTGAAATAACTTGTGTTTGTCCTTCGCTCCTGAGGGAGAGTCTCTGAACTCTTGGAATTTCCCCAGAGATTCAAATGTGTTAGATAAGTTTTCCCAACCCGACTTGAAGCCTGGCAAATCTTGTGATCTGCAGCTCCACGTGCTCTGACAAGGACGTGATGTGGCTGTTCGTGTGGAAGATGCTTACCTTGCTGTTTGGAGCATGCGCTTGCTTTTCACTTTGGTGCTTCCTTCTCCATTTTTCTCCGTCCCTGTTTCTGGAGCTTCTACTAATTAAACATTGGGTCTCTCTCTCTTTTTTTTTTTTTATTGGGTCTCTTTTATAGGAGAACATACTTAGTCCATAGACTACATAAACCTCTTTTCTGCCCTTACTTTCCATCTTTGAGCTTTGGGCCTGGTAGCTATGTGCAACAACAAACACGCATTCTCAATTTCGGCACCCACAGTCCAACACCATTGCCAGCCTCCTCCACACTCCCCCGCACCGCTCTCCCTGGACCGACTCCCTTCACTTCGGTGCTCTGTTCTCTGAGATTTCCTGAGCTTTATCTTCCAGTTCTTCTGTTGCAGGTTTTGTTGTTACTGTTGTGAGGCTAATCTTCACAGAACATAGCCCTTTACATAAGCGTGGTTTCTGTTCTATGGATGAAGTATACATTCTTTCACTTTGAGAATATCACTTTTCCTGTCTCTGCTTCCTGAGCATTCTGGGCTCACCGTGAGTTTCTTTCCTTCTTTTGCTGTGTCTTCCTTTTGCTCTTGGTCTGTCACACATGGGCCCTCGTCATCATCTGTCCCTATTTTAAAGGGAGGCTTTGAAACACTCCTGGGAAGCTTGACGCGTGGAGGCCGTACTGGAAGCCTTGTAAGGCCCTGGTAGACACTGATGACCGTGGTCTCCCCCTCAGAAAGGCATTTGCTTCTTTTCTCCCTTAAGTATAACCAGATTCCTCAGACAGAAGGACCTGACTGCCTATGAACTGGGAGTTTCACAGGGAAAGATGTCGGGGACCCATTTCCCACTTAGCCCCCTCTCTCGAGTGCAGGGGAAGCAGTGCCATCTGCGTTCAGCCAAGAGCCCGCCTGGTGTGCCTATGAGTGGGCCAGTAGCCTCACCCAGAGTCCTGTTGGTGAGCACACAGCCAGTCTAGGCTGTGACCAAAGATTGAGTCAGGAAACAATTGCCCAGACAAAAACAGCTGCACAACAGACCAGGTCTTGGGTCACTTGATCGACCTAAAAGCCTGTGGCAAGTTCCCAGTGCGAAATGCAGGTCTCCTGTGTGTGAAGTAGAAGCCCTAGCCACTGCCAGTGAGAAGGTTCCTTCTCCTCCTGACCCTGAAAAACAGATGAACACTCCCAGGGGTTCACTCCCAAGTCTGCAGCTTCTTGTTGGAGCCACTCATTTCTCCAGAGGAGAGGCTGGCAGGTTGCATCTACCAACTACGTGACCCACAGAGCCACCAGGTATGAACAGAATCTGGACATCCTTTTTATGCCCTGCCATCGAGTGAATGCTGACCCACAGCGACCCCAGGGGACAGGGTAGAACTGTCCCAGTGAGCTTGTAAGACTGT
The DNA here is from genome assembly GCA_004026705.1 of Nesogale talazaci. Lineage (NCBI taxonomy): Eukaryota > Metazoa > Chordata > Mammalia > Afrosoricida > Tenrecidae > Nesogale > Nesogale talazaci. Next base: position 6,597 of record PVJH01029203.1, on the reverse strand, counting down.
AACTCTTTATGAGAGTAGAAAGCCTCATCTTTCTCCTGGAAAGTGGCTGGAGGCTTTGAACTGCTAACCTTATGTTGCTGACCACTATCCCACCAGGGCTCCTCCAGGCATAAATAGAAAGTTAGCCATCAAACTGTTAGCAATGTTTAGCTCTTCAAAAGTATATGTAAGGAAGGGCTGAGGCCCGGTGGCGTAGTGGTTGTGCGCGGGACTGCGGCCCACTGGGACGGAGGTTCAATTCCAGCAGTGGGGCTGGGCCTCCTACTCCCACCACCAAGAACAGTGATGCCCAAAAAACAAAACCAAAAAAAGTATATGTAAGGACTCTGATATCCAATCCTTCTGACCCTACACTCACTCCCACAACCCTTCCTGCCTGCCCTGCCCCCTCACCCCCTCGCCCCCCATGGACACATAGGGTTTTATAAAACTTTTAGAAACAGACTTCCAGGTAAACCTGACACCCAGCTAGACTTGGAGCTACTGGTCCCTAACTAATTCCTGTGCCCTTCCCTCATCAGAATATTGGGACACAGGCTTTGGTTAAAACAACAGCACAGACTGTGTGCCTCCAATGGAAAGAATTCGGCAAAGGTCTTCCTGTGTGAACCAGCTATGGGGAGGTGGGTGTTTCAGGCAGGAAATATTAGCCTTTGAGTTTATAGATTTTTTTCATCAAATGGATTTTTGGAATTAAAATGTCTGAGACCTTAAAAAAAAACACACACACACAACAGACTGCTGTGGATAGCTCATGCCATCAGGAAAGCATTGAACAGCTAACCACAAGATCAGTAGTTCATATCCACCAAAGACTTCAAGGGAAAGTGATGAGGCTGTCTGCCCATAAAGCCTCAGACACATTACTAGGGTCACTGTGTGTTGGCATGGATTTGATGACAGTGGGTGGGTAGATCAATCTTGGATACTGCTCTGATACTAACTAAGCAAATTCCTCCAAGGAGAGTACATGTACCACCATGCAGCTTTAAACTGAATAAATGGTGCTATTTTAAATGTTTCTCCTGATTTCAGCATTTTTGAATCGATATGACTTCTGATCCACTCAAAAAGAGTTTATATTTGCATGTGTGCAAACACACAGAGTATAAAGCATGCTTGTAAATGCAAAGAAAACTCCTACTTGCTGAACCACCTTAATTCAAGCACAACTTAGACACATATTTCTTTACATTAGAGAGGCCCTGGTAGCTTAGTGGGTTACACCTTGGGCTGAGAACCAGAAGGTCCGCGGTTCAGAACCACTAGCTGCTGGAAGAGGGCAAAGACTAAGTTTTCTAACCTGGGAAGGCAGTTCAGCTCTGTCCTGCAGGGTCACTATGAGTCTGTGTCTGCTTGACAGCAGTGAGTTTTTGAGTTTCTTACATTCTTTTATTTTTCCTAGCCCCCGAAACAAACACCTTGTAAATATAGTTTCTTAAGTTATCTTTTCATCCAGTGTATGACTTTCAAACACTTGCCATCCACTTTGCTTTCCTGTACACTGATGTTCCCATAAATAGACTGCTTGCAATATGTGAGAAATAATGTTTCCATTAACTGGAAAAGCATGCTACTCTGTTTCCAGCGGCTGTTGCTTCTGCTCCCACCCATTGAGAAAACATTCCATTGCTACTCCAAAAACGTGTGTTTTGTTTTTTTCCAAAACCCTCTGAGAAAGTACTGTGCTAGTCTTTTTCCCTGTTCCCTTTTGGGTCTTTGTTAAGGGCAATGGGATGCTGGTCAGACAGTAGATCTTTGTGCATCACTGGAATGAAATTCAGAGAAGCATCATTTTGAGTCAGTAGAGGCCCAGGGCTGGGAGGGCTGCCGTCCCCACACCGCTAACACGTATGTGCACAGGCTGGGCTGGTAAAGGAGGCAGGTCCTCTTGTCATTAGGAGCCAGGTCCCATTCTTTGGTCCCTCCTGTGCCCAAATGAGCAAACAAGGCCATTTGCTGATGTGCCCTGTGACGTTCTAGTCTTGAGTCAAACCCTGGCGATTATGCTATTTGGAATTCAATGTTTCCTCAGCCGGCTTAACATTTTGCCCTGTACTGCAGGGGCCCTACAAGTGTGTGTAAAGAAGCATAGCATTGTTAAACGGTCACACGGCACAGAAATAGCCTTTTGTAGAATAATGACTCCCCGGCTCTCAGAGTCTAGTTTTCTTTTGCTGGCTCCACTCTGACTACGCATTGAGTTTTCCATTGTCTGTGAATGAGGGGTATCCAGGACACTATTGTTTGCACAAGCCTTGAACTCCAAGCTGCTCTGTGCGCTGCCACACCCGGGCCATCCTGATTAACAAGGACACACCTCAGACAAGTATGCAGGCCGCCACACTGTCAGCTTTCCTCTCACCACAAGGCCTCCACATTCTGGCTGGTTAAGTGCTTCAACGTAGCCACCAAAAGCCACCTCCGTGCATTCTGAGGGGAGAGCTGTTGTGGAGAATGGCTGTCCATGTTCAACAGAAACTGTGTACCGGGACCAGACCATTTGTTCACGTATTGCAACTATCTTCAAAGGGAGAGGTTGAGAAGAAGGAAAATAACCTGATGCAATTTTGAATGAGCAAAAATAAAAAAAAACCAATAGACGAAGTTCTGTTTCAGGGCAGGGGCCCGTCCCATAGTTGTCCTCCTTTTTCCATTAGAGTGAGAGAGAGAGAGAGAGAGAGAGAGATTTCTCAGACACACTGTTCTGCCATTGGTGACCATGACACTTGACCTGATCTTGGGGATCTGGGGTGAGGCCAAGTGTGTCTCCAAGGTTTTTCTTTCCTCTTTTGGTGGAGGTGGGGAGACATTTATTTTCATTTGTTCTTACTGGCTGGAAGAGGCACTTTATATATTTTGCAAATGAATCCTTGGGTGCAATTTACATCCAGATTATATAAATTTCATATAAACAAATACGAGGGGAAGTCCAAAATTCATGGAAAAATTCCATTACCCTCCAGTTCCATTTTCCTCTCCTAGATATTCTGGGTTTTTATTTTCAAATATCATTTTATTGGGGGCTCTTGCAGCACTTGTAACAATCCATACATCAATTGTGTGGCAGTCATGTGCTCATGTTAATTTCATGATTGAGCTGTAGGGATGGAGTCTAGCCTGTTAATCTGGAGATAGCTGTTGAGTAGCCAATGAGGCCTCCATGTGGGCATGGCTTTCTCCAGAGAATTCTGGGAAATCTTGCGGTATTTCCCTCGTGAAGATGAGAAGCTATCTCACCAGTTGTTGGAAGTTAGTCTCGGAGACGAAGAATCACGGACAAGACAAAATGACAGCATCTGAGGAGCTGAAGGAGCTGGAGAAGTCACACGACCTTAGCCTGATGGAACCAGACCTCTGAAGCTGGAGAAGCCATGTGGAGAGCCTTATTAGTGCTGAGTTGCCTCTACCACCACTGGATGCTGTTGATGGACCCTGAACCCTAGAAGTGAGGGGCCATGGGGAGACCCCCCCACCCCCACCAGCGCCAGGACTCTGGACTCACTGACCTGTGACCTCATGAGGTGAAAGGACACGTTATAGACTGATATAGGGTATATGGGCCAATATCGGACTTATGACTTTGAACTGGACTGCGTTGGGATGTTTTCTTAATGTCCTATTCCTCTAGTATATAAACCACACCCTTATATCCATATGCATGTCTATGAAATTTGTTTCTCTAGTTTACCCGGATTAAGACAAATTGTATCAGGTATATCTGTACATATGCTGCCATCATTATACTCTAAATATTTACTCTATTTGAGCTCTTGGTAGCAGCTCATCTTTTTTTCCTCCTCCACACTCCTTATCCTGGTGACTTCTTGATAAATTATTATTATTGCTATTATTATTATTATATCTTACACTGTCTCCCTTCACCCACATTTTGGTTGTTTGTCCCCTTGGGGAGTGGGGAGTATTATGCATCGATCATTTTCATCAGTTCCCCTTCATCCTCTGCTCCCCCCCACCTTGCCCCTATCCTCCTGGTATCCATACTCCCCTTTCTGTTCCTGAGGGGTTTATCTGACCTGGATTTATTGTGTCCTGAGCACTTATCAGGGGTCATGACAGTGAGAGGTGAGGAAGCCTCCAAGAACCAGAGGCATATTGTGTGTCTCATCTGTGCTATACTGAGCCCTGGCTGACTCGTCCTTTCCTTGTGATCCTTCTGTGAGGAGATGCCCTATTGTCTACAGATGCTCTGACCGCCCCCCCCCCCCAACTCATTCTCAACAATATGCTTTTTTTATTTGTCTGGGGCTTCTGGTGCCTCTTACCTGATCGTATTGACACCTCCTGGTCACACAGGCTGGTGGGCTTCATCCATGTTGGTTTTGTTGCTTCTCTGTTAGATAGCCACTTGTTTAAATTCACATCTTTAAGACCCCAGATGCTTTCTCTTTTGAGAGCCAGGCACCATCAACTTTCTGTAACATATTTGCTGATGCACTCATTTTGTCTTCAGCGATCCTGGAGGGAGGGTGAGAATCACAGAACGCCAGGCTGTTAGAACAAAGGGTTTTTGCATTGAGGGAGGGTTTGAGCAGAGTTCAAAAGTCCATCCACTTCCTCAGTGTATTGCCATATAAAAATATGTACATAGGCCAGTACCCTATTTTTATGGATTAATATATGTACATAGGTGCACGCCTATGTTCATACGTCTATCCATAACTTTGCTTTCTGGATCTTTCCTCTGTTTTCTTTGACCTTCCTTCTGCTCCACCATCATACTTGCCCTTCTGCTTTTCAGTAATCCTCTCAGCTAGATTGCTATTGTTCCAACATCACCCCAGCTCAGATTTTGAAGTCTCTTGATATATACCCAAGTATGTGCCTTTGGTATCCTTTTGAAAGGGATAGCTATTTAAAAAATTGAAATAGCATTTGGATTAGAAATAGTCTTTTGGATTCATTTTGGGAGGATGAAAACTCATTGTGTGTGTGTGTGTGTGTGTGTGTCCATGATTTGGGTGAAGTTTTCAGAGCAAATTTGTTTTCTTCCAACAAGTTACATGTCATGTTAAGTGACTGTGGTCCTGGGATGTAATGGGGAAAAAAGGCAAACTTCCTGCCACTGTGTCAATGGTGACACACAATGATGGGCCCAGTAGGACTTCCCATGTGGGTTTCTGAGGTTGGATATCTTGAGAGGGGAAGCCTCTCCTTTCTCCCACGGAACCACTGATGGGTTAGAACTGTTGATCTTATGGTCCGCAGCTCGCATGTAATCCAGCAGGCCCTGGTGGTGGAAGCGCCTAAACAGCTGTTTGCTATGATGGCTGCTGGGCCATTTCTGTCTCTTTGGTATATCCACATTTTCTTGGGGATGGGAAGCCCGTGTCCACCTCCTGGAGAGGGGCTGTGGTAGAAAGATATAGACCTTCCCATGCTGGCTCTCTGCTGGTGTCTCAGAACTGGTATCAGAACTCCATCCAGGCTTAAATTTCAAACCTTCACCAGGAATCACCACCCAAGGTCTGAGAACCATGTGCTTGGTCCATGGTTGACACTGGTTACTCACTATGGCCCGAAGTCAGGTTCTTACCTAAAACCACCCAGTGCCTTACACACCATTCAAATGCCTTTGATGACCCTGGACCACCCAGTTACTGGGGTGTGAACAGAAAGTCAGTGCTGATATGAAGGAGACAAGGTCACAATTCTGTGTACCTGGAGTGGGACTGGAGTGCATTCCCTGGTGAGTTTCCATCTAAGCCAAGGAGTCCAGGATGGCCAGGAGATAACCAGGACTGACAAGGTTCAGCCAGTGACAGAGTGGTGAAGCTGGGGCCCCTTCTCTGGATGAAGGGACTTATCAGTGGCACAGAAAAGGAGACTTGGCCAACAGAAAAGCCCTGTGCTTCTTTTTCTAATCTGGGAAAAGCAAGAATATCAGGTTTCAAACAGACCAGCCAACAGAGGTATTCACCAGGTAAACAGATACTGGGCACTGCATATTAGCCAGGCGCTATGGGGCCCAGGACCCAGAGTAAATAAGACAGGAGATTAGTCCTGTGACACAGCTCAGGTAGATTTGGCTAGTTCCTCATAATGAACATGTTTGCCATGTACTAATACAAAAAAAGAAAAAACTAAGCCTCTCCAAGTGAAAGATGTGGTGTGTTTTCTCTCTCTCTCTCTCTCTCTCTCCCTCTCTCTCTCTCTCTTTTTGCAGTAAAACAAACAGCCCAAGCTAATAGGATTTCCTGCCCTAAATGACAGAGACTACCAAGTGAGCACCTCATTTAGCGAAACAAATGCGGTCACCGAAACTTGAAAAATGGCATCATTCGTCTTCCACACATACATCGCAACAAGCTAATCCAGGGCTGTGTGGAGAGGCCCAGTGTCAATGGGGAATGACCCATGCTTTACCGTGTTTCTCCATGCAAGGAAAGGCCACAGGCTGAACCATGAAAAGCTGATTTAAAGCAGCATCTCTCTCTCTCTCTCTCTGTGTGTGTGTGTGTGTGTGTGACGGTTACTGAGAGATACAGGATTTGAGTCCTCTGCTGTATGGCGCCGAGGGAAACATGGATGTGGCCATGGGAGAACTGAGGCCTTTGTAATCAGTCCACATTCTGA
>PVJH01029202.1:0-26390 GCA_004026705.1 Nesogale talazaci | reverse complement strand
TTTTCTCAGAGAAAATAATACAAGTCATCAGGAAGAAAGTTTCCGTAACAAAATAAAAGAGGAGAAAATTGCGATACTAGAAACTGAGAGAACCACAAATAGAATGGATCCCAGAAAAAAAAAAAAAACTCTGTGACATGCTGCAGTCAAATTTTCCAAATCAAAGACAAGGAGATAATCCTAAGTGAAGTTAGGGGAAAAAAGAATGGTTCATTACAAAAGAAACCTATTTAGAATAAACTGTCCCTCAAATATCTGGGATAAATGAGCATTTCCAAACAAGGAGAAATTAAATAAATAAGTACAAATAAGGGCTGATCCCCGGTGGCGTAGTGGTTGTGCGCGGGACTGCGACTCACTGGGATGGAGGTTCAAATCCAGCAGCAAGGCTGGGCCTCCTACTCCCACCACCAGAGGGCAGTGATGCCCCCCCCCAAAAAAAAACAAAAAAAAAGTACAAACAAAACTAGCATTTTATATATGTAGATATGTATGTGTGTTTGTGTGTGTGTATATATAATAAACACCTAATAAACAGAAGAGCTTCCTACTAAATAACTATACATATTAAGACAAGCAATCTGGAAAGATACTCAACTACATTAGCAGACAAACTTGAGGTCAACATATATGACAATCCCCTAGTAATCAACACACATACAATATTCAAAAAGCACAGAAAAAAAAGGGAAAACAGGAATTGATTATAAGGATCTACATACAACTTCCTTCCTGGGAGATAGACAACAGAAAAGTGGATGAGGGGAGACGTTGGACAGTGTAAGACATGACAAAATAATAAAATTATCAAGGGTTTCTGAGGGAGTGGGGAGAAAAGGGAAAAAATGAGGAGCTGATACCAAGGGCTCCAGTAGAAAGCAAATGTTTTGAGAGTGATGATGGCAACAAGTGAACAAATGTGCTTGACACAATAGATTGTGATAAGAGTTGTACGAGTCCCCAATAAAATGATTAAAATAATAATAATAAAGGAAGAAGAGAGATATTAATATTACTCCTCACACACACCAAAATGACAAATTATGCATATTACTAATGGCATTGAATATTAATGCATCAGTGAAAAGAAAGCAGCAGTTTTCTTGGATAAGAAAACAAGATCCATCAATATGGTGCCTTCAATAAACACATCATAGACACAAAGACAAAAATAGACTAAAAATCAATGGATGGTGGTTGGCGGGGTGGGGGAGGGGAACTAGGGCAAACAGGGAGCCCTGGCAGCATAAAGAATTACTCCTTTGGGCTATTAACCCTCAGGTCAGCATTTCAAAGCCAGCTGTTAGAAAGAGATGAATATTTCTGTACTTACAACCCCAGAAACCCACAGGGCAGTTCTACTCTGTCCAAAAGGTGATTATAAAGTGAATTTGGTTCGCCGGAATGGAGCAACCAAATTTTTAAAAAGCAGGAGTGGCAATATTAATCTCCAATCTCCAATAAAATAGACTTCAAGGTAGAGAGAGAGAGAGATGACACTATATAATAATTAAAGGATCACTATGACTATAAGGTATAAAATAATTAGCATATAAACATCCAATGGAAAAAATCATCAAAATACATTAATCAAACTGTTACAGAACAGGAGAGAGACCAAGACACTACAATGATAATAATAGGTAAGTTCAATAAACCTTCTTTGAAGAAGGGCAAGTGGTCATCAAGAAAGGAACTCAGTAAAGACACTGTCAAATTTAACAAAAAATTAAATAAATTGACCTTGTGAACATATACAAAGCACAGTATGCATAAATGTACACATCAAAAGAGAGAGAGAGAAGCCAAATCAGTACCTTAGCTCAGTAAATACACCTTCAGTCACCAGGAAAAAAATAAATCATAAAGATTAGACCAGAAAGAAATGGAGCAGAAAAAGGAAGGTAAAACAGTAGAAAAATCAACAAGATAAGAAATTGGTTCTTTGAAACAGTTAACAAATTTGACAGACTACTGCCAAATTTAAAGGAAAGGAAGGAAAAGCTGCAAATATCAATAATCAGAGATGAAAGGAGAGCCAAATGAAAAAAATATATAATAGCACACAACAAAAGGCTGTACATTAACAAATTTTAAAATGTAGAAGAATTAAATAAAGCACATTAAACACTATCTATCCAAGTTCAATAAATCTATAATTAAAAAACAAATAAACCAGGTCATTAAAAATCTTCCAATCCGAGCCCCGGTGGTGTAGTGGTTATGCGTGGGACTGCAGCCCACTGGGATGGAGGTTCAATTCCAGCAGTGGGGCTGGGCCTCCTACTCCAAACACCAGAGAGCAGTGATGCCCCCCAAAAATAACAAAACCTGAAAAATCTTCCAATCCAAAATGGCCAGGACCCGATGGCTTTACCAGAGAATCCTCCCAAGCATCCTTAGAAGAGTTGTCAGAGCTAACAGAAATTTTACAATCTGATCCAGAACATTAAAAAGTAGAGCAAACTTAGGCTGAGCCCCGGTGGCGTAGTGGTTGTACGCGGGACTGCGGCCCACTGGGATGGAGGTTCAATTCCGGCTCCCAGGAGCAAAGACTGGGTCTCCTACTCCCACCACCAGGGCAGTGATGCCTAAAAAATAAATAAATAAATAAATAAATAAAGATCAAAAAGGAGAGCAAACTTAACAAACTCCTATGAAATGGGCATAACCCTGATACCCAAACCAGGCAAAGATTCTCTACCAAGATACAAAACTCCAGACCAATATCCCCAATAGAGGCAAAAAATTTCAACAAAATACTGATAAATAGAATGCAACAATTAAAAAAATACACCATGATAAAGTGGAATTCATACCAGGCACACAAGGACAGTTCAACATTAGATAAACAATTGATATAACCCACCACATACACAAAACAAAAGATATGAACCATATGATCATATACATTGACAGAAAAGATATTTGACAATATCCAACAATAATTTCTGGTGAAAACACTCAACCAAATAAGAATAGAAGGAAAATTATTCAACACAATAAAGGTCATGGGTGTATACAAAACCAATGGCCAATCTCTCACTCAATGGGGAGAAAATGAAAGTATTTCCCAAGTGAACAGGAACCAAGCAAGAATGCTATTTATCACACTCTTATTCAACATGTTGCTGGAAATCTTAGCTAGAGCTCTTAGGCAATAAAAAGAAATCAAAGAAATCCAGAATGGTAAAGAAGAAGTGAAATCTCATGATTTGAAGATGATATAATTTTATATATAGAAAATCTCATGGACTTCACACACACCAAAAATTGTTGGAAATATTTGAAAGATGTAACAATGTGGCAGGATTCAAGATTAAGATAGAAAAATTAGTCAGATTCCTCTATACTACTGAAGAGATCTCTGAAAAAAAGAAAACAATAAAACAGTACCATTGACAATAGCAACACAATAAAAGTAAAAGCTTAGGAACAAATATAACCAGAAAAATAAAAGAATTGTACATTGAAAAATATACCACTCTACTACAGGAAACCCCAAAGGTCTACATAAAAGGAAGAGTATTCAATGCTCATGGATAGGAAACCTTAATATTGTGAAAATGCTGATATTATCCAAAGTAGTCTATAAATACAAAGCTATTCTGATCCAGATCCCAATTGTATTATTTACAGACATTGAAAAACCATTTACTCACAGCGGGGTGAACAGAGAGGGGAATAATAGATGAGCAGCGAGAGCAAAGCAAAGCTACAAAGTCTCTAAGTAGCCCCAAAAGATAGGCTTCAGCTTAGGAGGGGCAGTTCCTGGAGCGCCCCAGGACCAGTGGGGAGATAGTCATACGGGTCAGTGGACAGACCTGGAATTAACCATGCTTTTACAGGCTTTTTTGTTGTTGTTGTTGTTGGATATTATTTTTATATACATATTTTTTCTTTTGTTCTCTATTTAGTCAACCTTTTGTTTTGTTTTTGTGTCGTCTACATTATTGTTATTTGCCTACCTATATAAGATAGGTATGGGAAGCAAGCCCGCGAAGAAAGAAATGTTCAGGAGGGACATAGGAAGAGAAGATGGGGGATGGGAGCGGTGAGCAAACAACGCCATAGAGGAGGGAAAAGCTAGGGAATTAAAATCAACAACAAGGAGGACATAGAGATGCTGGGGATATTGAAACAGCAGCAGTCTAGCTGAGAGGAGTTACTAAGAGGCATAAGAAGTGTGAGGGTGATGGTGATGGTGGGACAGGAGGAAGAGAAAAGGAAACAGAACAACGATCTAGGAAGCAAAGCTATGGATAGAGATATAAACAGTGGTGCGGAACAGGGGTTCTTTGCCAGTTTGGGGTATCAGTGTTATGCTTGCCTTCATAGAATGATTTGGTAGATGTTGCCTTTCTCTATGTTCTGGAATAGTTTGTGTAGTGTTGGTGTCAGAAGTTCTTTGAATACTTCGTATAATTCCCCTGTGTAGGCATGGGGGCCCAGATTTTTCTTGATTGGTAGCTTCTTAATGACACGCTATATTTTTTCTTTTGTTAGAGGTCTGTTAAGTTTTCCATTAATTTGAGTGGATGATGTATCTGTTCGTTTCTTTTAGATTATCAAATTTGATTGAATACTTTTTTTGTAATATTGTATTATTATTCTTTTGAATTCATTTGGATTGTTGCAATATTACCCTCTTGCAAGTATATTAAATCATAAAAACAGAAAAAATAGAAGTATTGACCTTTGTATATATATTTATATAGCAATACATTGAGGAAGTGGTCAGACTTTGGGCCTTTACTCAAGCCCTCCTCATGCAAGAATATCTTGTTCTAACAACCTGTCATTCTGTGATGCTCATCATCCCAACATGATCATTGAAGACAAAGCGGGTGCACAATTGAATGTGGGGAAGAAAGCTGATGGTGGTCAGCTATTAAAGATATAGCATCTGAGGTCCTAAAGGCTTGAGTTAAAAAAAAAAAAAAGCAGCTATCTAGCTGAGAAGCAACACACCCACATGGATAAAGCACATCAGCTTGTGCTATTAATGAGGTGTTGATGGGATCAGATAACAAGCATCAGAAGATCCCAAAGAAACAATAAAACACATAATTGAGTGTACTAAGAACCCCAGAAATAAATTCATCCACCGACAGAGAATTGACCTTAAAAAAAGAGTCAAGAAAACATGAAGTAGGAAAGAGTCTCTACAACAAATGGTGCTGGTTAAATTGGATCTCCATCAGCAGACAAATGAAACAGGACCTGTACCTCATCCCATGTACAGAAACAAACTCAAAATGGATCCAGACCTGAATATAGATCCCAAAATGATAAAGATCATCAATGAAAAAATAAAGATTAACAAAGGCTCCACTACAGAACTTGGATATAATGAAGGAAACACATACAGTACAAGACAGAATAGCTGTTCAGACCTACTAAGTGGCTGAGCCCTGGTGGCGTAAGTGGTTGAGTGCGGAACTGCAGCCCGTGGGCTTGGTGGTTCAAATCCAGCGGCAGCTGGGTAGCACCACGACCACCAGAGGCAGTGATGCCCACAAAAACCAGACCTACTAAGTGTAGTGTCAACAAACCCAGGGACAAGGGATCCAAAATCAGTGGCAAGGAGGGTGTAAGAGGGGCCTGGTAGGGCTTGATCAAGGGTAAAGTAACTAAAGGGAAATACTGAAACTCAAATGAAGGCTGAGCATGAGAGTGGGACAAGAGGAACATAAAAGGAAATAGAGGAAAGACAAGGAGGCAAAGGACATTTACAGAGGGCTAAATATAGTCATGTATATTTATATATTTATAAATATATATTTATAAATTATATGTACTTATAAATGTATCTTTATATATGTAAACATATGTATGTTTCCCCATCATATGTTATCATATATACTACACACATATATATAGCATTAAGGAAGTAGATGGACATTGGGCCTCCACTCAAGTTTTCCCTCAATGCAAGAACACTTTGTTCTATTAAACTGGCATTTCATAATGTTCACCTTCCCTACACTATCACTGAAGACAAAGTGAGTGCATAAGCAAATGGGGTGAAGAAAGCTAATGGTGCTGGTTATCAAAAGATGATAGCATCTGAGGTCTTAAATGCTAGAAGGGAAACAAGCAGCCATCTTTCTGAGAAGCAACAAAGTCCACATGGAAGAAGCACACCAGCCTGTGTGATCATGAGGTGTTGAAGGGATCAGGTAGCAGGCATCAAATAATAAAAAATCATATCAGTGTGAATGATGGGGAGTGTGGAGAAGGGCCTAAACTCTGTCTGTAGGCAACTGGACGTCCCCTTACAGTAGAGTCATGGGGAGGAGATGAGCCAGTCAGGGTGCAGTGTAGCAAAGATGAAATATACAACTTTCCTCTAGTTCATTAATGCTTCTTCCAGCCCCCCCACCTCCACTTTCAAGATCACAATTCTACCTTACAAATCCGGTTAGACGAGAGGATGTACACTGGTACAGTTACAAACTGGAAACACAGGAAATCCAGGATAGATGATCCCATCAGGACCAGTGGTGAGGGTGGTGATACTGGGAGGGTGGAGGGAAGGTGAGGTAAAAAGGGGGAACTGACTTCAAGGATCTACTTATAATCCATTCCTGGGGGATGGACAATAGGGAAGTGGGTGAAGGGAGATGTTGGACAGCGTTTAAGACATGACAAAATAATAATTTATAAATTATCAAGAACTCATGGGGGAGGGAGGAGGAACACTGAAGAGTTGATACCAAAGGCTCAAGTACAAAACAAATGTTTTGAGTATGATGATGGCAACAAATGTACAAATATGCTTGACACATGGAAAGATGTATAGATTGTGATGAGTTGTACAATCTCCCAGCAAAATGATTTTAAAATTTTAAAAATAGAATATAAAGGAACTTTGAAAATATCCCACACCTATTTTTTTAATCAGAACACTCAGCAAAATGATTCTGCAAATAGCAAGATTGTCACTTTTTTTACCTATTTGCATTTGCTCAATTTCTTTTTGTTGTCACATGACTCTAGTTAAAACTTCCAGCAAGAAGTTGAATAAAAATGATGATAGGCATGCTCCCAGTTCTACCAGACAAGTCCAGCTAGAACAGGGGATGTACATTGGAGTCAGAAACATGGGGAATTTAGGATAGACATTCCCTCAGGACAAGTGATGGGAGTGGTGATACTGGGAGGGTGGAGGAATGGTGGAGTACAAAGGGAGAACCAATTTCAGGGATCTACATATAAGATCCTCTCTAGGACATGGTCAGCGGGGAAGTGAGTGAGGGGACACATTGGACAGTGTATGATATGAGATAGCAATTTGTAAATTATTAGAGTATCATGGGGGAGGAGGAAGGGAAATATGGGGAGGTGGAACTGGGGGCCAGGGTGGAGGGAGAATGTTTTGAGAGTGATGATGACAACAAGTGTGCAAATGAGGTCTGCATACAACTGATGTATGTATGGATCGTGAGGGGAGGTGTATGAGTACCCAATAAAATGATTCATTTAAAAAAAAGGGAGGGAGGGAAAGGGAGTTGTTTTTTTTTAAAGAGGAGCTTATACCGGGGGCTCAAGTGGAAAATGTTTGGAAATGAATGTGGCAACATGTGTGCAAATGTGCGTGACATGGATGATGTATTGAATGTTATAAGAGCTGTAAGAGCCCGCAATAAAATTATTTTTTTAAAAAAAGAATGATGATAGGAGACATTCTAGTTGGGTTTCTTTTTTTCAGTAGAAATATTTCTAGTTTTTCATCACTGAGCATGATGTTGGCACTAGTTTTTTTATATATAGCTTTTGTTATGTTGAGGAATCTATTATGCTGAGATGTTTTGATTAAAAATGGGTTTGGGGCTGAGCCCCGGTGGCGTAGTGGTTGTGTGTGGGACTGCGGCCCACTGGGATGGAGGTTCAATTCCAGCAGTGGGGCTGAGCCTCCTACTCCCACCACCAGAGAGCAGTGATGCAAAAAAAAAAAAAAAAAGGTTTTGGATATTTTCAAACACCTGTGTGCATCTACTGATAGGATTATGTGTTTTTAAATTTTTGCCTTCTTTATGTGGTGGATTACATTAATTGTTTTTAAAAATATCAAACCATTCCTATATCCCAGAAATGAGTCCCACTTGATCACACAGAATGATTTTTTAAAATATTCTGTTGAATTCTATTGGTGAGATTTGTCAAGGATTTGTTCATCTGCGTTCATGAGGGATATTGGTCTATAATGATGTATCTTTGGGGTTTCTTTGCCAGTTTTGGGTATCAGTGTTATGCTTGCCTTCATAGAACGATGTGGTAGATGTTGTCTTTCTCTATGTTCTGGAATAGTTTGTGCAGTGTTGGTGTCAGAAGTTCTTCGAATACTTCGTATAATTCCCCTGTGAAGCCATCGGGTCCCGGATTTTTTTTGATTGGTAGCTTCTTAATGACCCGCTATATTTTTTCTTTTGTTAGAGAACTGTTGAGTTTTCCATTAATTTGAGTGTATGATGTATCTGTTCATTTCTTTTAGATTATCAAATTTGATTGAATACTTTTTTTGTAATATTGTGTTATTATTCTTTTGAATTCATTTGGATCTGTTGCAATATTACCCTTTTCATTTCTAATTCTGGTTACTTACATCTTTTCTTTGTTAAGTTTGCCAATGGTCTACTTTGTTAATCTTTTTAAAGAACTAACTTCTTTTGGGGGGGGGACGGGGAGGCGCGCATCACTGTCCTGGTGGGAGTAGGAAGCCCAGCACTGCTCCTGGAGAGCTGGTGCTGGATGTGAACTGCCAACCCTGTGGGCTGCAGTCCTGCACACAACCACTATGCCACCAAGGCTCAGCCGAAGAACTAACTTCTTAAAAAAAAAAAAAAAAAGAACTAACTTCTTGTCTTGTTGTTTTTTTTCCTTTTTCTCCCCATGTGGTTTATTTCTGCCTTGATCTTTATGATTTATTTTATTCCTTTATTCAAGGGTTTATGCTGTTTTCTATGTTCCAGTTCTAAAAAAAAAGGTGTTGTTTTAGGGTGTCAATTTTGGATTTCTCCTCTTTTTTCATGTGTGTGTTTACTGCTATAAATTGGTCTCTGATTACTCCTTTTGCTGTGTCCCATAGCTTGTTTTTTTTTAGGCATCACTGCCCTCTGGTGGGGGGAGTAGGAGGCCCAGCCTTCGCTCCTGTGGAGCTGGAATTGAACCTCCATCTCAGTGGGCCGCAGTCCCACGTACAACCACTACGCCACTGGAGCTTAGCGTCCCATAGGTTTTAATATGTTGTGCTATCATTCTTGTTTGTATCAAGGAATTTTAAAATTTTCCACTGTTATTTGCTTTTTTCTCTATCATATTTTACTATTATGTGGTTCAATCTCAATAGGTTTGTCTTTATGTTTCAATTTATTTTATTGTTTATTTCTAGTTTTATAGCACTGTGATCTGAGAAGATAGGTTGTAGATATTCAATTTTTAAAAGTTGATTGAGGCATCTTTGTGGCCTTGCATGCGCACTCTTCATCAGAATGTTCCCTATGTATTGAAGAAGCACATATGCTGTGTTTAAATTGCTTGGAGTGTTCTGTATATGTCTATGTGGTTGATTTTGTTGATTGTTCTGTTTAGGTCTTTGGTGTCTTTTTGAGTTTCTTTATTGATACTTTGCCTTTCCCTGAGAGTGACACATTGAAATCTTCTGTCATCATTGTCAAGATGATTATATCATTTTTCAATACACCTAGGATTTGAGTGTTGTATTTTGAGAATATTTTATTGGTTGCATATATGTTTTTGTAGTTATGTCTTCTTGGGCAATTGGCCCTTTGATTATTGTGTTAGTCCAGGTAGACTAGAGGAACAAATTTCATAGACATGCATATAGATATGGGGAAAAGGTTTTATATACAAGAGGAACAGGACATTGAGCCCAGTCCAGTTCAAAGTCATAAGTCTGATATTAACCCATATGCCCGAAATCAGTCTATAAAGTCTCCTTCCGACTCACGAAGTCAGTCGGTGCAGAATCCTGGCGCTGGCAGGGGTCTCCACAGGGCTCCTCGCCTCCAGGGCTCAGGGTCCATCAACAGCAGAAGCAACTCATCGCTGGCAGAGGTCTCCATGTGGCTGTCCCAGCTTCAGAGGTCTGGTTCCATCAGGGCAAAGCCGTGTGGTCTCTCTGCCGGCTCCTCCAGCTTCACGGACACTGCCATCTTGTCTTGTCCGTGATTCATCTCTCTCTGACTAACTCCCAACAACTGGGGAGACAGCTTCTCATCTTCATGAGGGAAACATCTAGAGATTTCCCATATCAGGAGAAAGCCAGGCCCATACAGAGGCCTCATTGACTACACAATGGCTATCTCCAGATTAACAAGCTAGACTCCACCCCTACATCTCAATCATAAAATTAACATCAGCACATGACTGCCACAATCATTATGTAGTGACCAAACTTGTCTGTCATTACATTATTTGCCTTAAAGTTTAGTTTGTCTCAGATGGACATTGCTTCACTTGCATTCTTTTGGTTGCTGTTTGCTTGAATACTTTTGTCCAACCTCTGATTTGTTTTTTCAGTTTTATTTGCACGTAGTCCACATCATACAATTCAATCATTCAGTCATGCCAAAAAGAATCGTGCAATCATTATCACAGTCAATTTCAGAACATTACACGCACAAACCCCATGATGACCAAATTACATGTAAAACAAGCTGTGTGATCACATCCCGTTCCAGTGCTTTCTCCCCCCGTGTTCACTGTTTACTTCTGAAATCTCCTCACTCTCCTCATCTCCCTGCTTCCCAACCTACATCCCCTACATATCAGTTATTATCTTGCTTCTTATCTCTACACATCCACTTCTTCTGTGTTTCATAAACTGCTAAACCCCACAGAAACAATGAAGAGCAAAAAGAAAACGAAGTGGTAAGAATAAAATAACACTAATATAAAGATAAAAATGCCACAATGAGCAGGAAAGAAAAAATGTCCATCAATATTTAAAAAGCCAAAATCGAACATAGGCTCTGCTTTCTAGTGTGTGTGTGTGTGTGTGTGTGTGTGTATGTGTGTATCTGTGTTTGTGAAGTTTCTTGGAGGCAGCATATTGTTGAATTTTGTTTTCTTATTTATTGCTACTCTGTGCATGTTGTGCATGACTGTGTTTGTGTGTTGCCCTTAATTTCTTTGTTCTTTCTTCCTGCGTTACTTCATTGCTTTGGATTTTGCTCAGTGTGTGTTAGCTTCTGTAGGGAATTGTCTTATTCATTGGTTTCAGGTTTCTGTGTTGTTGATTTTAGTCCATAGTACTTCACTGACTATTTTTTGTAGGGGTGGTCTTGTTTTTATAGATTCTTTCATTTCTCCTTATCTTAGAATACTTTGATTTCTCCATTGTAGTTTGGGTGATATTTTTGCTGGGTACAAGATAGTAGTTTGACAATTTTTTCCCCTTCAATACTGTTTCAAGTATTTATGGCTTTCTTTTTGATTTAGGTTATTTATCTGTATTATCTTGTTATTGTCAATTTTCTGTTTTTCTGTATATGAAATTCAGGGTAGGTAAATTTATAGAGACAGTTAGCTAAATTAATGGTTCCTTGTGGTTATGCAGAAGAAGTTGGGGGGATATGGATGGTTAATAAGATGAGTACAAAAATGAGGAAATGTTCTAAAATTGATTGTGGTGATTATTGTATAACTTTTCTTGATGTGACTGAACAATTATATAATTATATAATATGTGAGTTATATGTCAACAAACTTGCTAATAAACAGTATGTGATACAGTACCAATTATGTCTCATTGAGATTATAGAGTATAAGACACAAAAAATCCAGAGGAAAAATAGCAAAATAAATTATGGAAGAAAACTTTCTAACATCATAAAAAAGGAGAAAACAACTACTCAGGAAACTGAAACAACCCCAAGTAGGAGAGATTTCAAGAGAAAAACATTGCAACGTACCACAGCCAAACTCTCCAGTAATAGTAGAAAGGGGGAACCAATCTCAGGGATCTACATATAACCTCCTCCCTGGGATACAGATAACCGGGAGGTGGGTGAAGGGACACATTGCAGAGTATGATATGACAAAATAATGATAATTTATAAATTATCAAGGGTTCATGAGCCGGGGGTAGTGAGGGAGGGGAAATATGAGGAGCTGATACCAGGGGCCTAAGTAGAAGAAGGATGCTTTAAGAATGATGATGGCAACAAATGTACAAATGTGGTTTGCATACAAGAGATGTATGTGTTGATTTTGATAAGAGTTGCATGAGCCTCCAATAAAGTGATTTTCAAACAAACTCTCCAATATTGAGGAAGGAGAAAATTCTGGCAGATTCTAAGGAACAAAGAATAGTCACCTATGTAGGAAAACCAATACAAATAAGCTCAGATTCCTTAGCAAAAACCATGCAAGCAAGAAGACAATAGAGTGACATATATGAACTCTTGAAAGAATAAAAATGCCAACCAAAAATCTTGTGTACATCAAAACTATCTCTAAAATATGAGAGAAACAAAGATTTTTTTAAGTAGAAATTAAAGGAATTTGTGTGAATAAGACAAGCATTTCAAAAAAATGCTCAAGGGAATACTTTGTATTCAACAACAGAAAACCTGAAAGCAACATGTAGGACAGCACCATCCAGAAATCAACACCGTGGACACGGCAAAAATAGAGGAAGAACAGAGACACTCATCTTCCTCTGTGGACTTGCTTCTTCAAGATAGCCCCAGTTCTTTCACTGGTGCCAAAGTACAGCTGCCAGGTTCTGCAGAGAACAGCCCCATAAAGAAAGAAAGTAAGGACCAGTAAGTAAGGACCAAGGCATCAAAGTGGTGTTCTTTCAGACACAGCTGTGCATTCTCAAAGACTGATCTTAGAAACAGAAAAAGGGACTGAGTGGTGTAGTGGTTGAGTGCGGGACTGCGGTCCACTGGGTTGGAGGTTCAAATCCAGCAGCAGCTCTCCAGGAGCAAAGCTGAGCCTCCTACTCCCACCACCAGGGCAGTAATGCCCAAAAACAAAACAAAACAAACAGACTAGACCTTCATCTGAAGTCCTGAATCTTAGCTACAAATAGATTGCAAAACCTGGTTCTAGAACCAGAGAATGAAGTGTCAGAGGTGGCAGAAAACCACCGAGTGGTCAAAGAATAACCACAGTGTGACTCAGAAAGTATATGCACCTACAGAGTATGTGCACTATAGAAGGTATATGCACCAGGACCTCTGTGCTTCCTACCACCAAGGATGCCTTCCTTCTGGACACTTTCCAATGTGGAACAGCCAGACCTGGGGCAACCAGAGTCAGAACAGTCATGCCTAGAACAACCCATTCCAGAACTGTGGAGAGGGATTCCTTCTGCCTTAATTCCAGCAAACGTCTGTGATCTAAAGGCCATACAAACTTTAGACTCTTTAAAAATGAGTCCATAATCATACATTCTGAAGATGTGTGAAGAGAAACATAAATCTGGGTAGTGGCTGCATTAGTTCCTTTTTGGTAGGACTTCTTGTTTTAGAATTCTTTGCCTTGCTAGCTTGATTTTCCTTGTTCCTATTGTAGGGGATGACGGGAGGTAATGGAGACTGTGGTTGCTATTTAACCAAAGATTTTATAATAGCTCCTGAAAATTTACCTGTTTGCTCTTGACAGCATGATAAAAGATGTCCCTGCCTATAAAAAACTATATATAATACTGCCTTAAATATCTTTATTCACTACATTATACATTGGAGAGAGAACTCACAGCTAGGCTGACAGTGTCGTGATTATTATAAAGCCCTCTCCCCACTCAAATCCCCCTTTTGCCAAGGTTTCTGTGAGGCATGTTGGGGATACATCCTGTATCTTATTGGCTTAAAATGTACTCTTCTTTGGTGGTCTCATTTGGGGGCCAACTTGGAGAGAGAGAAACCAATACAACTGTTTTGATACCAAAAATGACAAGTGTCCTTTGAAATAAACAATCAGTCCCTAAATAAAACAACAAAACAAAAACCCTCAACACACTACTCAGAAAAAAAATAACTGGGTAATAAATGAAATAAAAACATTCCTGAAACAAAATGAGAATGAAATCATAACATACCAAAACCTTTGGGACATAGTTATCAGAGAGCAATTTATAGCAATTAACAAATAACTGAAAAAAATAGGAGAAAACCAAAAGCAATACCTTAACTAATAATATTGTACAACTAGAGCAATCATAGCAAAATAAATCGTCAACTACTAGAAGAAAAAAATCATAAAAGGGGCTGGGCCCCGGTGGCGTAGTGGTTGTGCGCGGGACTGCGGCCCACTGGGACGGAGGTTCAATTCCAGCAGTGGGGCTGGGCCTCCTACTCCCACCACCGGAGAGCAGTGATGCCCCCACCCCCAAAAAAAAAGAAATCATAAAAGATAGAGATAAATAAATGAATCAATTGGAAAACAGACAAGCAATCTAAAAAAATCAATAAAACAAGCAGTTCATAAACCACTGGCAAATTTTAAAAAGGAAAAGAAAATGAAGATACAAATGTCAAGAATTAGAGCAATAAATGACAAAATCACAGAATCAAGAGAAACTAAAAAAATAATAAGCATTGCTATGAAAGATTGTTCTCCAAACAAATTTGAAATTTGATAAAATGCAAAAATTACTATTTACACAAATTAACAAAGACTGATATAGAAAATTTCAACAGATCCATAACAAAAGAAAAAATAAGCCAAGTCATTTAAAAAATTATCAACAACAACAAAGTCCAGGACCAGATCATTTCACTGGGAAACACTACGTGGTGCATTCAGAGATGTCATCAATTATACACACAAAAACACAAAAACTATTCTAGAATATAGAAAAGGACAGGAAGTCTCCAAACTCGTTTTGAAGTGAACATAATCTTGATACCAAAACCTGACAAAGACAGCGTAGAGGCAGAAAACTATTTACCCATACCTTTTATGAACACAGACATAGAAATTCTCAACAAAATACTGGCCAATAAAATTCAACACTATCTCAAAAAGTTACACGAAGGCAGAGTAAGACATATTTCTTTATCACTGGAAGAGATGAGTGATAGTGAGGAGACAGTGGAGGCTAGGGTGAAGAAAGACAGGATGTTCCAAATACCCTCACAATGACCGCACAGACTTTGAGTTTGGGATCTGAGACAAGAGTACAGCGTGAAGTCTGAGGTGCTGTGGTGCTTTGGTGACCTCTGGTTGCTTTTCTATGGTCCACTATTAGCAAAATAAAGCATCTAGTTTTATGTCTTGCAGTTTTATGTTTTTAAGCTAGCTAGGGGCCCTTTGTACTTCTTTTCTAAGCATCTCCTTCAATAAATGTGCTCTTTCTGTTCAAACCTTTATTATTTTAAAAACATTTTATTGAGAGTTCTTACAGTCCTTATTGCAATCTATACCTCAGTTGTATCAGGCATATTTGTCCATTTGTTGCTGTCATTCTTTTTTAGACAGTTACTTTTTTGAGCCCTTGCCGTCAGCTCCTCTTTCCGGCCCCCTCATGACCCCTTGATAGATTATAAATTATTATTTCTATGTCTCATACCAACCACTGTCTCCCTTCCCCCATAGTTACCATTGTTCTTTACGCTGGAGGTGTGTGTGTGTGGTTGTATGCCGGTCAGTTCTCCTTCTTTCTCCCTCCCTCCTTCACCCTTCCCATCTGGTATCTCTCTTCCCTTTCTTGCTGCTGGGATGTGTGTCCTGAACTCTTATCTCTTATCATGGCATGTTCTAGTCTAGTCCAAAGTGAGGGGCATCACTAGGGTCAAATCTTTCTTAAAAAGAAAGTAATACGGGCTGAGCCCCGGTGGCGTAGTGGTTGTGTGCGGAACTGCGGCCCACTGGAATGGAGGTTCAATTCCAGCAGTGGGGCTGGGCCTCCTACTCCCACCACCAGAGAGCAGTGATGCCCCCCCCCCAAAAAAAAAGAAAGAAATACATCATGATCAAGTTGGATATATACTAAGCATACAAGGATGGTTCAATATTAGAGTAACAATAATCCACCAAAAAATAGGAATCACGGGACTGAGCCCCGGTGGTGTAGTGGTTGTGTGCGGGACTGTGGCCCACTGGGTTGACGGTTCAAATCCAGCAGCAGCAAGGCTGGGCCTCCTACTCCCACCAGAGGGCAGTGATGCACGCCCCCCAAAAAATAGGAATCACATGACATCAATTGACACAGAAAAGGAATTTGACAATTTCCAAAATCCATTCTTGATAAAAACACTGAACAAAATAGGAATAGGGGGGGGCATTTCTTAGTACAATAAAGGCCATATACACAAAATCTTTAGTCAACATCTAACTCGAAGAGGAAAAGCTGAAAGCATTCTTCAGTGAGAACCAGGTGTGTCAGGCTGAGTTGACTACAGAACCAACTCTAAGGACCCACCTCTATGGATGAGACAGCTTTGGATCAAGCAGTAATTGTATATCAAGAAAATATTCCAGTCCAATTCAACTCAAGTCCAGAAGTCCAACACTCACACTTAAGTCCCTGTTCAAATGCAATAATACAGAATGCAGAAAGATCACAGGCCAGTGGAGGCAAAGTCACATGGATCTGAGGTCAGTGGAAACATAGCCAAGCTCTGGCAGCTCTCAAGACGGCCAGCGAGTAAGAAGGTAGAGGCAGGGATGCCGGTGGGGCAGCTCCCCAGTATCTTCCTAATGAGTAGGACACACCACTAAGGAGGCACCATCAGGCTGTAACCTGGTTTACAAGTTTTACAAGTGGGATATCATCTTGGGTAAACTTTTATCTATCTTCAATTTGACATAAAATCATCTAACTATTACACCAGGCAAGAATGCCCCCTATCACCACCCATATTCAACATTGTGTTGAAAGTCTTAGCCAAATTAATTAGACCACAAACAGAAATCAAAAGAATACAAATGGGCAAAGAAAAAATGGAACTCCTAATATTTGAAGATCATCTGTGATTGCATATGTAGAAAGCACATGCAAAAGACAAAATACTTAATAAAAATAAGGCAATTGTGCATCAAAAAAGTAGAAATAAAACCACAAACTGAGAAAAAAAATGTTCAGCAAAGACCCAAGAAAAAGAGGACTAACTCTAAAATCTATAAAAACTACAATAACTCAATAAGAAAAACAATCCAATTAAAAATTGGCAAAGGATATGAACAGTTCATCAGAATGATATTGAAATGGCTAAGAATACATATGAAACAAATCAAAACAATGATGAGATACCACCCTACACCAACAATGATAACCCAATTGTTAAAAAACAAAACAAAACAGAAAACCATGCGTTCTGGAGAGGGTCTGGAGAGATTGGAACTGTCATCTGCTGCTAGTGGGTCTGTATAGCTGTACACCTATTGTGGAAAGCAATATAGTGCTACCTCAAACAATCAGAAATAAAAATTTTGTACAATCTAATGATGTCTCTGCTGCTAGGTATGTACCCTAAAGAAATAAATGACATACCATGAATAGACATATGTACTCCCATGTCCATCAGCAGAAAAATGGATAAAGAAATTATGATACAGGGCTGAGCCCCGGTGGCATAAGTGGTTAAGTGCTGGACTGCGGGCTTGGCGCTTCAAATCCAGTGGCGGCTCTCAGGAGCAGTGCTGGGTAGCTCTCACGACTACCAGAGGGCAGTGATTCCCCCCCCCAAAAGAAATTATGGTCCATAAAAGCAGTGAACTACTACAAAGCACTAAGAAACAATGATGAAATCACAAAACACTTCATGACATAGATGGAGCTACATAATAGTATGCTGAATGAAGTTGATAAACCAGGAAAGGACAAATATATTATGAGATCAGTTATAAGGATAAAAAATAAGAAAAGATTTGCATTCAGGAGAAAGGGAGGAAGATGAACCAACGTACTAGAAGGCTGACAGGTATAGACCAGACAGGTGTAAATCAAGATGAAAATCCATAAGATTGAAAAAAGAAAAAAAAAGATGGAGAAAAGAAATCAGGAGAGGGCAATGAGGTGTATTGTGGAAGTAGGTGTTGATGAATGGTTTGAATTGTTGAATGCAGATCTGATTGTCTAAAATGTAAATTTCTCACCTAATTCATAAGAAAATACTCACTAAATACTATCAATTGGATTCATGATGTGTGAGGAAAAAATCCTGCATACATCCATACTGTGTGATCTTAACCACCTAAAATTGTATGCTCAGTAATTTAAATACATGCATAGGATGTAGAAAGACCTGTCAAACTGCATCAAATCATCAAAATGATTCTGGTGCTTTTTAAGTTGTTTGCATTCCAGTTTTTTATAATGCACAAAAAAGCTTGAAGTGAAAAAAAAAAAACAGTGATTTTTAAAACTTGCATGCAGTCCCCATTGCCTATAGAATAAAGTTAGCTTGCTGATACCTAAAAATAATTTTTAAAAACATGACTATTCATTGGATTTCTCTATTGAAAGGAGGAGAGTGCTGGAAAAGAACTGAAGAAAACAATACAATTTATAATAGCCACACACAAAAATGTAATATTTAGGAATAAACCTAACCAAAGAAACAAAAGGATTGTACAAAGAAAATCACTGAATTCTACGATAAGAAACCCAAAGAGACCTATATAAATGGATAAATATGCCACATTCATGGATCAGCGGGATGAGTATGCGAAAGAAGAAGGACTGATATCAGCATCCTTGAACTCAAGTAGGCAACGTTTGGCTACTGCTTCTGTTTGAAATTAAGTTGTGTTTTGGTGATGGTCCACTCTTTGAAGCACTGCTTGGCATTTCTTTTCTTTTGTAAAACTTATATCACTGTGTAAAA
The DNA here is from genome assembly GCA_004026705.1 of Nesogale talazaci. Taxonomy (NCBI): domain Eukaryota; kingdom Metazoa; phylum Chordata; class Mammalia; order Afrosoricida; family Tenrecidae; genus Nesogale; species Nesogale talazaci. The sequence continues at coordinate 7,581 of PVJH01029202.1, read as the reverse complement.
TGTCTTAGATTCTAATATCCTAGACATTAATAACCTATGATAGGCAGATAACACAACTTTGCTTGCTGAAAATAAGAAGGATTTGAGTTATTTGCAGAGGAAGATCAAGGATTGCAACCTTCGGTGTGCATTACAACCCACTGTAAAAAAAACAAAAAGCCTCACAAGTGGACCAATAGGCAACATAATAATAAATGGAGAGAGGCAGGGAGAAAGATTGAAGTTGTCAAAGATTCGTCTTGTTTAGATCCACAGTCAATGCTCAAGAAAGAGATCAAAGACACATTACATGGAAAAATATGCAGCACAAGGCCTTTTTTAAAGTATTGAACAACATGGATGTTACTTTCAGGACTAAGGTTTGGCCTGACCCAAGCCATGCTCTTTGCAATCACATGTGAAAGTTGAACATTGAATAAGGAAGATCAGAGAAGAACTGATGTCTTTGAATTATGCTGGTGAATAATTCTGCAAGAACAATGAACCGCCAAAAGAGCAAACAAATCTGTCTTGGAAGAAGTATAGACAGAATTCTTCTTGGACACCCCTCCCCCGCCAACCCAAGGTGCCTGTGGCAGTCATCTGCTTATGTTAATTTTATAATTGAAATGTAGGAGTGGAGTCTGGCCTGTTAATCAGGAGAAAGCCATTGAGTAGCTGATGAGGCCTCTGGGTGGGCATGGCTTTCACCTGAGACTCCTGGGAAATCTCGCGGTATTTCCCTCGTGAAGATGAGAAGCTATCTTCCCCAGTTGTTGGGAGTTAGTTAGAGAGATGATTAACCACAGGCAATACAAGATGCAGCCTCCGAGAAGCTGGAGGAGCCAGTGGAGAGACTACTCGGCTTTGCTCTGATGAAGACAGATCTCTGAAGCTGGAGCGGCATGCTGTTGATGGACCTGAGCCCTGGAAACGAGGAGCCTTGGGGAGACCCCTGCCAGCGCCAGAATTCTGCACCCACTGACTTGTGACTTCCTGAGTCGGAAGCAGACTTTATAGACTGACTTTGGGCATATGGGTTAATATTGAACTTATGACTTTACAATGGACTGGATTGGGATGCTTTCTTAGTGTCACATTTCTTTTGTATATAAACCCTTTCCTTATACCTATATGCCTGTCTCTGAAATTTGTTCCTCTAGTCTACCCGGACTAACTCAGTGCCTAACAACAGAAATGTGGGTGAAGGGAAATAGCGATGGTGTAAGATATAAAAAAAGTAATTCATAATTGATCAGGGGTTCATGAGGGTGGGGGGAAGGGAGAGAAAAAAAGGAGCTGATACCAAGGGCTCAAGCTTGAAAATGTTTTGAAAATGATGATGGCAACATAAGTACAAATATGTTTGATACAGTTGATGTATCGCTTATGTAAGAGCTGTGAGAGCCCCCGATGAAATTATTTTTTAATAAAAATTATTATTAGAGGCAAGGATGGCAAGACTTCATCTCATGTACTTTGAATATGTTATTAGGAGAATGACATCATGCTTGGTAAAGTAGAGGGACAGTTCGAAAGAGCCAAACCTTCGACAAGATGGACTGACACAGTGGCTCAGTAATGGGTTCAAACATAGGAACGATTGTGAGGGTGGTGCAGGACTGGGCAGTGTTTCATTTTGCTTTGCTAAGGGGGCTATGAGTCAAAACAAATTGATGACATCCACAACTAAGTGCAGAGCCTTGGTTTTGCTCGATCTGGGGCCCTAATGTGTTCCCCTAGGAGAAAATCAAGATTGATCTAAACCCTTCCTCATAACTTCATTCTTATTTTCAGTGCTTACTGGTATGGGGTAAATTATGGCCTTGTTTGTCAGTGGTCTCTGAGAAGAAACAGATAAAGGTTTGGGTACTCTGTCCTGTAGGAGTAACACTTGAGAGATGGAAGGTGGCTCCTCCCTTTTCTTCCTTAGAGGCTGTCTTGAGAGGTATACAGTAATATTATAAACCAAGTCTGGAAGAGTCTGGAGGGGGAATCCAAACAAAGCATGGAAGAACTACCCTAACCCAGATATGTCCGAGATGCTAAATCCACAACTCCAAGCCACTCCATTCCTGCTCTATGAAATAATATATTGTCCTTATTGTTTGAATATTTTGTTGTTTGTAGCCAAATCATCAGCTAAGAGGAAATGAACATTTGTGATTTTTTTTGTTTTGGGCATCACCGCCCTCTGGTGGTCGTGGGAGCTACCCAGCGCTGCTCCTGAGAGGCGCTGCTAGATTTGAACCGCCAAGCCCGCGGGCCGCAGTCCCGCACTCAACCACTTACGCCACCGGGGCTCAGCCCATTTGTGATTTTTGAGATTTTCTTAGAGAACCTCTAAAGACACAGTTTTTACTCCCAAATTCACTATTTGGCATTAAATATCCACATGGCAATTTAAGAAGGGATACAAAGACACATATTTTCCAGTCAGGACTTGGGAGTGGAAGCATTTTCACATAGCACTTTCCTAAGACTGCTAGAATTTAAATATAAAAAAAGACAGTGTAGAACAAAAGCAGGAGTGGAGTGGACCTTCCAGCCCCTCCACATCTTTTCCCCCCAGATACTCACATTGCCCCCAGAATGCCACAGAGGTCAGCGTGAATCTGAGCAGGCTTCACTGAAGAGATGATTGAGAGAAGGAGTGGGAACAGAGTGCAAGGCAGAGCCTAGAGGAAGCCCCATGAAGAGATCCCTCCTGAGCTGCAGGAAAGAAGGGCTGGTGAAGGCACTATAAGGGAATTGGGCTCCATGGAAAGAGAAATCTGGGAAGGAGAAGGAAGACAGGCAAAGGGCTCTAGTGTGTAAAGGACTTGGCCTAGGGAGATGTTCCCTGGGGCAAGGGCAGGGAAGCTGGAAATTTAATCTCTAGGCTTCTTGGCTTCGGGCTCAGATTGATTTGCCACACCCTGTGTCACATCTGATGACACTTCCTCTCCCTCTGCTGGGGCCACGAGTGCTTATCCAGGCCCAAGGGAAAGTCATCAGCAACGTGGAATGCTTCTGTAAGCAGCCTGGTATATCTCACCACTGAAAAACCTCCAGTCCAAGTATATGTGTTGTTTTTCCACAAAAATTCAGTATTTGACAACTTTAACTAGCCTAACTGGTAAGGAAAATCCTCTGCTTTGTCATAGGATTTGACAAATTTTCAAATAATGACATATTTACATTACAAGTGCTTTCTTCTTCTTGAATAGTGTTTTGTATAGGATGTGGATGTTGCAGTTGGTTGAATGAGGACCTCCAGATGATATGTCAAGGTCTTAGACTCAAGAGCCTGTGAATTTGGTCTTATTTGGCAAAAGATTTTTGAAGTTGAAATTAAGTTATGAATCTTGAGATGAAATCATCCTAGATTACCCAAGGGAGGCAAAATGAGCCAGTTAAAGAGTTACGGTAATTCTAATTCATAGTGACTCCATGTGTGCAGTACTGCTCCATAAGGTCTTGGAAGCAGATTTCCTGATCTTTCTTCTGAGTAAATTCAAAGTGTTAATCTTCTGGTTAGTAGTAGAATACTTAGCCTTTTATGCTACCCAGGGAATCTAGATTAAGATTACCCAGGTGGGCCTTAAACCCAATGATAAGTGCATATATGATGAGGTACCCAAAAAACTCTGGAACTGTGCTCAGTGGAGCAGAGCTTTTATAGTATGCATCTTTCCCATGAGGCAAGCATCTAGCAACTCATTCTGAGTTAGGGTACCCAGTGGCATCACCTGGGAAGGTTCTCTCTGGTCACAGTGAATTTTTTCATAAAGCAGTTTCATTCGAACCTCATTTTTTTTGTGATGGTTGATTTAAGAGAACAGCATGCAGCTGGGAAATTTTGTTTCCTGTTTAGGAAAATTGAACAACAGAAACTGTTGTGATATTGAACACAGCTTCCAAGCACAGCACTATGGGAAGAACTCAAGTATGCAAGTGGGTTTCTTGTTTCAAAAAAGGTGAAATTGATGACAAAAGGCTGATTGATGACAAACCTTGTTATGGTCATCCATCAACTTCTCTAATGGGAAAAAAATGTTGACTTCTAAGGCATTGGGAATTCATCCTACCAGGTCAGATTGTTAATCAAGCTTTCTATTCAGAGGTTCTGCAAAGATTGCCTAAGAGTGTGTGTGACAAAAAAGACCTGATTTTTGGCAGACAGGGGACTGGTTTTGCCACCATGACAATGCACCTGCTTGCCCAGTCATCTCAGTGTTCCAGTTTTGGCAAAAACCAGCATGCCTCTCTTGCCCCACATACCTTACTGCTCTTACTCCGTGTGACTTCTTTTTGTGTCCGAGAATGAAGAGGGACATGAAAAGACAGGAATTTGACTCTATAGAAGAGGTGAAGGAAAAAATGAGGAAGGTGCTGTCAGCCATTCAAACAGATGAGTTTGAAAATATGTCTAAGAATGGAATTTCATATTTCATAAATGTATTAAATGTAATGAAGAAGACTCTGAAGGTGATAAGGTTGCTTTGTAAAAAAATTGAGATTTTGAAAAAAAACCTTTGAAAAATTTTGTGGGATTTTTTTTTGGGGGGGGAGAGGTACTTCCTCATAAAAGAAACAGTAGATATTGATATAGAGAATGCTTCAAGACACCAGAAACTACAAATACCCAGGAAAGAATCTCCCCTTTGTAGGGTGTGACCCTGCTGCTAACACTCTGATTTCAGATATCTGGCCTCCAGAAGTGTGAGACAATAAATTTCTGTGTTTTAAGTAATGAAGATTGTGGTAACTTGTTATGACAACATAGGAAACTAATATAAATATTAACAGATATTTCAAGGGAAAAAAGGGTCAAAATATTTGGAACAATTAAATGTGTCTCTACTGCAGTATCTTGGAAACATTAATACCATCTGTAATCAAATAAAAAAGACCTTCTTGAATGGAAGATGTACCACTATCTTCCATATTAATAAGAAAGAAAAAAATGTCCAAGGTGGAAAGCCTGAAGGAGATGCTTCCATAAAGCTTGTTGGTGTAACCCACCACACAAAAATGAATTAAATGGAAGTCCACAGATTCAAACCATGGCCCTGGTGGAGGCAGGAAGAAATATAGAGAAATAACCTTCCCTAGTCTTTTAGTTCCCATTCAGGTTTGAAGCCTAATGTCCTGTATCTTCTTTATCCCAGGTGGTCTCAGGGGCTGGTGCTGCCAGATTACTGGCAAAGCAGATCTTCACTGGAAGAACTAGATTTCAGACTAGACCAACGGTAATTGCAAAACATCAACTTTAGATGTTTCCTGATTTCAGACCTTCAGCTGAAAGGAGGCACTAGCAATTCAGTGATCGAATTCTTTCTTTCCGTGTAGGAGGCGTGGTTTGTTATCAGGCTAATTCAGTGTATCTGCAGCCACCACTCATCTGTCAGTGGAGGCTTGAGTGTTGCATTTCCTAAAACATCTGCAATGTGACCAAACTTCCAATCACATTTCTGGTTCATGTTCTGCTTGTTCCTTGACCCACTAACCTCAACCTGGAGAAACAGAGGCCCGCACCTCAGAGCCGTGGAGCCCTCTGGCTAGAGAGTTGGATCCTGAGCTGAGTAGTAAATCCCTTCCCTAAGTCAAATTTTATTTCAGAGCCTATCACTATGCAACAGTTGCAGCAGTACATTGACAGGGAACTGCCAGGGGGACAGGCTGAATTCAGAAGAGGACGTGGATGATGTCAGATGGATCTTGCTGAAACAAGAATACCAGAAAGATGTATACTTGTTTTTTATTGACTCTGCCAAGGCATTTGACAATGTGGATCATAATAAACTATGGGGAACCTTGAGAAGGATGGGAATTCCAGAACACTCCATTGTGCACATGAAGAACTTGTATATGGAAAAAGAGGTAGTTGTTTAGGGAATGCTGCATGGTTTAAAATCAGGAAAGGTGTGCATCAGAGCTGTATCCTCTCACCACACATATTCAATCTGTATGTTGAGAAAATTATCAGAGAATCTGGCATGTATGAAGGACAGGCATGAGGACTGGAGCAAGGTTTATTAACCTGTAATATGCAGATCACGCAATCTTCTTGCCGAGAGTGAGGAGGACTTGAGACACTTGCTGATGAAGATGTTTGTAGCTTTCATTTTGGTTACAACTGAAGAAGACCCGAATCCTCACAGCTGGGCCAACAGGTAACATCATGAGAAAAGGAGAAATTGAACTGAACTGAAGTTGCCAAGGTTTTGTCTCACTTGGATCCACAATTGCTGCTTAAGGAAGCAGCAATCAAAAAATGAAAGGCTGAGTGACATTGAGTACATTTGCTGCACAAGATCTCTTTAGAACATTCAAAATCAAAGAGGTTACTTTGTGTGGGGGAAGCCAAATGCTGTTCCCATCCCCAGTGACGCCATTATTGACCTTTACGGCCGCTCCCTGTTTATAACTTAGTTTAAGTTTAATACATATTTTGCTTATTTCCCGCTTTTGTCTTTAAGTTTAATATGTATATCATTTATTTCCTGCCTTTGTTTTTTCGATAGTTTATGGTTTGTGTGACCTTTATGCTTATTGATCTATTTCATATGTGGCTGATCATTGGTAGAATATTAGTAATGCTGTTTCTATGCGCTAGGAAGTTCACATAATTAGCATATGGGCCTGTTTCAGAACTGCTTCCCGCCATTTGTTCCCGCCATGTTATACGCATATGATTGGTTATTCACTTTTGTCCCTCATTTCCATATATGTACCTCCCCCTTCCTCAGCTAGCCTATATTAACCCTGCCTTTTGGCTCAATAAACGAGACTTGATAGGAATTCTGTCTTGTCTCCATTTCTCGCATCTCTTGCCCTCTCCATTCCCAGTCCCCCTTTCAGGAACCCACGTTGACTGACCCGCGGGTCGGATCATTTGTAGACTACGGTACATTTGACCCAAGGCATGATATTTTCCACTGTTTCATATGCATGAGAAAGTTGGACACTTTGTTATTCCAGGTAAACTTGAGAAACAAATTCATAGACACTCATATGTGTATAAGAAGAGCTTTATATACAAGAGCAGTTGAATATTAAAAAACACCCCAGCCTAGTTCAGAACAAGTCCATAAGTCTGATATTAGCCTATATGTCCAACACTAATCTCTAAAGTACTCTTCAGACTCACGGAACATATGCAATGATGCCAAACGTAGGAAGATCATAAGCCAGTGGGTAGGAAGCCTTCTGGATTCAGTGGTGGTGTAAGCATCTCAGTGCCGGCAGGGGTCTCCATGTGGATCCTCCAGTTTCCAGGGCACAGGGTCTATCAACATAGTGCCATGTGTCTTGACAGTACAGCGTCTCTCAGACAGTGAGCAGAGAGAGAGAGAGAGAGAGAGAGAGAAATCCCCTCTCCAACGAGGAAAATACTGGAATTTCAAGAATCCTCAGGGGAAGGCCGTGTCCACACAGAAGTCTCATTGGCTATACAATGATTGACAGACTAGACTCCACCCCTTCACTCGTAGTCTGCGCAAATTAATGACAGAGTATGTAACTACCACAGACATTGATAAAGAAGACTAAAGATGAATAGATGCATTTGAAATGGGTGCTAGGAAAGAATTTTGAAAGTAGCATGGACTGCTAAAA
>PVJH01029201.1:0-25717 GCA_004026705.1 Nesogale talazaci | reverse complement strand
GAATATTGTGGCTTATATTATTTTTCTAATAACGCAATGTTAATATTTACATGAATGATTCACCAGGGAAATGCACTTGCTTTCATGGCGGAGAATCATAAGAGAACACTATTTGATTTTATAATATTTGGGACAACGTTTTGAGTTTCTTTTGTCAGGAGAGACTGGTCTCTAGAGAAGAACATCTTTCTTGGGACAGCAGAACAGCTTCTAAAGACAAGAAGCCCCCCAAGGAAATGTGTTGGCATAGTGACTGCAACAATGAACTCATGGATATGAACTGCAGTGGGGATGGTGTAAGACTGGTCAGTGTTTCTTTCTGTTGTCCTCTGGGGTCACCTTGGGCTGGAACCAACTCCATGGCACCCAACAACAATAAATATGACATTACAACATCGACACCACAAGCCTCTCAATTTAGTTTAATGTTAAAAAAAATGGCTTTGAATTGAATTGTGGGGGGGGTGGTGGAAATCTCTTTAGTAAAATTACTTTGGCCTTCTTATTCTTACTTCTCTAACAGTTCCCTATGGTGAAACTGCTTCCACTCACTGTTAGCCTCCTTTGCAAATGCTTTCTCCTTTATTAGAAAGAGATCTGATGGCCCAATGGTTAACACATTATGATGCTTCATTAGAGATTTGAAATGAGCAGCCACTGGTAAGAGATGGATGTGGCAGTCTGCTTTCATAAAGCTGAGGCAGTTTCACTCCATCCTATTAGCTCTAATTCACTAGGCTTTCTTCTCGCCTACTGAACATTTACATGTGAGGCACCTAGCACTTCTTCTAGGCCTTTTTCCTTTACCCATAGCTCTACATTTTGACCAGGAAGTTATTATACTTTCCAGTGTCTTCACTTCCCTCTCTGAGCTGGAGACTCTCATATAAAAGTCTCTGTCCTGTAACTATCACTCTAGCCCCCAAATCCCTCTGTCATCGATACCATTCCAATCCACAGTGTCTCCGGTGGCATAGTGGGTGATATGTTGGGTTGCTATCCAGAAAGTCAGCAGTTGAAAACCACCAGTCTGAGGAAGATAAACTTTCTTCAACCTTGGAAGTCCACAGGAGTGGTTCTACTTTGTCCTATATGTTTGGTATGAGTTGGATCCAAGCTCCATACTCCTATTTTCCTTCCCTATTGAACAGTTTGACTGAGATGTACCCTAGTGGTCTCATGTCCCTTTTGGCAGAGACTAGCTTCAATTCCGCCCATTTTCTTAACTTAGAAAGGAGGCCAACATTCAATTAAAGCTGACCATCATACTGTACTCCCAAAATCAGCATCTCTATCTCCATGAGTTAACTACCTCTAGGCTGAGCCCTGGTGGCGCAGTGGTTGTGTGTGGAACTGCGGCTCACAGAGTTGGCAGTTCAAATCCAACAGCAGCTCTCCAGGAGCAAAACTGGGCTTCCTACTCCCACCAGGGCAGTGATGCCACAAAAAAAAAAAAAGAAGAAGAAGAAGAGAAAACTACCTCTGATTAAGTCAATGTCCTACTAAAAATCCATCTTCTAAAAGGCAATAATAAAGACCATCACTTTGCCTTTAGAATCATACTATAAATCCTGAATATAATCTACATTTTTGTGTATCTAAATCTCTAGATTCATCTTACTACACACTGTCCTTAGGTATTAGCATATCAACAATTCAGCCTTTTTGTTTTTTGTGGGCATCACTGCCCTCTGGTGGTCGTGGGAGCTACATAGTGCTGCTCCTGAGAGCCGCTGCTGGATTTGAACCGCAAAGCCCACAGGCCGCAGTCCCGCACTCAACCACTTACGCCACCGGGGCTCAGCCCTAACCTTTTTCATCTCCTAGAATGCATTCTAAATCCTGCTTGCTAATTCCTTAACCTAAAGTTCTCTATTATCTTCCCTTCACTTAAATGGCTCCTCATCTTACCCTTTTTTTTCAGCTTCAAGTTTCAGAAAAAAATTAACTAATTCTATGCAATGGTCTTACACATTCGTTTTCCATGTTCTCTTCATTTTTCAGAAGATGTACTTGCTAAAATACTCCATTTACCTATTTACTTTGCTAACTATCCCTAGCCAATCTTTCACACGGAGAATATTGCCAAGAGACATTTCTTGAAGAGGGAAGAAATCAATGACTTCCACTATAATAGTCCATGTATTACTCTTTATAAGACAACTGTTTATTAAGGAAAATGACTTTACAGGTTAGGCTTTCTTCTGAATCTATATATACAACCCATATTTGTTAATCACCTGACATATTGATGTTCTAAGTCCATACCAAAAATAATTAATAGTGCACTTATTCCCAGAAAACTCTGCAGCTCTCCCTACATCTTACTAAAATTTTTATCCTATGTCTTCTCGGAATGCTGGTGTAGTAGGAAGTGTTTCTCTTTAAGGAGTTGGCTAATAATTCATGCAGTGGTGGAAAGATCCTTCCTGCAACATTTTTCCTTAAAGTTCATTCTCCAGTGATCTATTCCTATATTTTACAGTCAAAGTCAACATTAATAATTTCCATTTTCACAACCAGCTCAGACTTCAATGAGAAAGACAAAGTATGCAAAAATAAGTGAAAATAAAGTGAAATAAGTGAATAAGTGAAGTAAGTGAAATATAAGACAAAATAAAAAATTAAGTCTTGAAATAGCTGTATAGTGCCAACAAAGATCTTTCATAGGACAATAGCAATGTTTTAATGTTAGCACAGCAACCTAACACAGTGGAACAAGTATTTTTTTGGATTTCTTAAAAATCAAATAAGTAAATAGTGATGGCTGGATGGCGCCAAGTGGTCTTTGTAGATATAATAGCTGTTGGCTCAAATGTGGGAACTGAGAAGAAGAGGCAGCAGTGTGGCAATGAGTCTTAATTCATCTGTTGCCATCAGTCTTCGAGTCATGATGACCCGTGTGCACAACTGCGCTCCCCGGGATTTTCTAGAGCTGATTTTTTAAAAAATAAACACCCCACCCTTTCTTTGCAAACACCCCTGGATCGAATCGAATCTCCAAATTTGTGCAGCAGGAAAACGTGTTTGTACATCCCAAAGATCTTACAGTTTAGTGAAAACTCAGAGCAACAGAATCATCTCATGGCTATCAAGTCAATACCAACCCATAATAACCTGAAGGATAGCGTAGACCCGTCGTACGGGTTTATGAAACTGTAACTCATTACTGGAGTTAAAAGCGTCATCTTTCTACTATCAAGTCATTGGTGGCTTGGAACTGCTAAGCTTGCCACTAGCAGCGCAATGTGTGGGAGCATAGTCCTTGAGGCCTAAGAGGGGGGAATGTGCATTTAGAACAGTGAGGGGTTTTGAGTGTGCTGAGCCTGAATGCTATAGTGGAACAACACAGGAAGGGGTTACTTTAAAGTCATCTTGTGAAACCGCTTTGCCCGCCTAAGGAACTTACCCTTTATCATCTAGGAAATGGGGAGTTACCCAAAATTTAAACAGGGAAAAGGAAAACGCAGATTTATTTTTTGAAAAACATATAGTTTTAAGAAAGGCCTGAGAGAATAAATGACTCCAGGTAGTGCAGAAAAAAAGCTTTGACATTTTTTTTCTAATTCCTATATGTCAAAAGGAAGTATCCGCAGAAGAGTCATCTTGATTTAATAGAGATGCCTGGCCGATATGGGGAAAGAGACCTAATGCATAGCATTCTGGGTAGAGGTGAGAGGCTTAAGAGGGAGCTGTTTCCATTGGAACAGGACTCTTGTACCAAATAACTCAATGGAGTGGCTAATTGAAAGGATATTTTAAAGGAACAGTAGTCCTGCATCTTGTTTTAAAAAAAGAGAAAGAAATAGTGGTGTTGTGATACAATTTTTAAGCCTCTTGAAGGTAGCAGGGAAAGTGTCTATTTCCATAGGTTGGTTTGGATATACGTGGAACAACTCATAACTTAGAAACAGTGCGATTGGAAGGAAAAAAAAGAGAGAATTTCTTCTGAATTCTCTCGTCATTACATTGTCTACAATAGATCTTCATTTTCTTTATGTAATAGTTACTCTCTCAGAATCTCTTCTGGAATCAAAGTGAAATGTTGTTTGGAAGGGAGGAATATAATTTTTCTAGAACATAGCTAATGCATCATAGATGAGGCGCATTGTGCTATGTGTTAAATCAGCAAATGTTTGTTCAGTAAATCTTTTGAAATGTTTTGTTTGACTACTAGAATCATCAAACTTTTGTTCATTGATACTTTATTGCCTATGTAGCTCAAGGAAACAAAAAGATGTCATAGAACCCCTCCCCTTGGAAAGGGCCAGCTGTTTCCATAGGTTTTCAGCGTACATAAATTAATTACTTAGAAGCTATCCTTCTCCCTCAGTCTCTTCAAGCCAATCTAGTCACCACTATTCGCTCCTAGGAAGGTATCAGGGGGTGATCAGTCCTCTGATACACTCACAGCAAGGGTTCAACAGGCAGCTGTGCTGCGATAATTTTTATTTACTATAATAATGATATCGAGATCATGACACAGAGAGAAAGAAAGTAACATTAAGAGTCAGACATACATAACATCAGGGTAGCATGATCACCTCTGCCCCCTGTGGTGGTCTGCCTGAAGATTGGGGGGGTGGGGGGGGAATGAAGACAAACATTATTTTTCCCTGTTTAAGTAGCCTAACAGGGGACACATAAGTTCTCTAGTCATCAGTCAGGGCATGCAGCGAGTGAGGGCTGTCTTAAGGGCTATAAGATGATAATGGCTTAGGGATGACTCATGACAAAGAGGAGAAGAATGTGATAAGGAAAGACTCCAGACTCCTGGGGGGGTGGTGAACAGGTCTATATAGTTAGGGGTCATTGACAAAGACTCCTGAATCCCACCCATAGGCCTCGTGGGAAGCAGATCATTCTCCTAACTTGAGTCATGCAAAGCTCTCAGATAACTGGGGGCCTCAGGGAGATCAGCTATCAGCCTCATCACAAGTCAGACAAGGACCTCATAAAATTGGGAGTTTCGGTGAGAATGGCTAGCACACTAAATGTTGGTAAATTGCTTGCTTGATATTTTAGAGTATAAAAATTGTGGAAAGTTCTATCTTCATCCCACAGGAAGCAAGAGGTTTTTTAGGGCCAAGAGCCAAGAATTTTGCATTGCATTCCATTCATTGCTTCTGTTACGGATTTAATGAGTAATATTAAGTCACAATCCTGCAGATTTTACCTTTGCCCTACTGAGTACGGCAGTGCCCTAGACGTCCTTTCAATGTGAGCAGAGCCTGAGGCATGATGCAGACGAAGGTGGGGGGTGGGGGGAAGACAGGAGCATGTCTTAGCAAGGCCCCTGGGCTTGGCTCATTGCTGAGTCTCTGAGCTGAGACATGACTCAGTCTGAGTTTCTGCAACTGACTGTCTGGGCCAGTTAGAACAGTGCTGGCAAGAGTCACAGATCAGCTAGTTTCCTACGTGTAGAAGAGAAAACAGCTCTTTCTTCAGATTTGGAATTTTTAAACAGTGGAACTGCTTTTATGAATGCTCTTGTATTGTGCTTTATTTTTGTTGTTGTCCTCGTGAGCCCTGAAATGTTAAGGATAGAAGTCTGCTCTCTGATAACACGAATTATTCAAGCATTGTCCATGGCTGTGCAGCACATTGAGTCCAATTATCTCATCAATGGAAATTAGATCTTTTCTGAGGAATGCATTTTTTTTTTTTATGACTTGAAGTCTTTATTGATAGCAATGATGAGACAGCTCCCATTTCAGAGACATCATTCAGAATCTGAGTGGCAGCCTCAGAAAGGTTTGAAGAGTGCATTCTTTAGGGAAAAGAATACCTTTATTTTTCTCCTTGAGAAGTGAGGAAGGTTCCATTGGCAACAGATAACTAAAGACTGCCTGGACTTGTTTCATAGGAAGGAAGCAAACATTTGATTGAAGATAGAAGGAGGAAGAAAGAGAAGCTAGCAAGGAAAGGTGAACAAGGAACAGAACAGGGGGTGAAAGATTCTTCTAAAGAGACATGTTTAAGAAGGAGCACGTATGTATCACATATGTGATGGGATGGTGATCTCCATGTATGGGTTCTGAACTGGGCTCTCCTTAGCATGGTATTTTCATTGGGGATATTATTCACAGGCTTTGAGATGAAGAAGTAAATAGTTTGCCAAATTAAAAAAAAAATTCTCAGTCCACTATGAATCAATGTGTTATTCAGTGCCTCCCTTATTTGTCAAAACAAACAGGTATTAAAGGTAAATGCAAACATTCTGTTTAATAGTTGTATGAGTCTCTGTTTGTGGGCAGGTGTGTGTCAATGTTTATGTGATGATTTTGTTAGAGCTTGTAAGATTGGGTAATTGCCCTTGCTGTGCCTCTCATAAGAGCCCTGGTGCCATGGTGGATGTGACTTAGGCTGTGATCTGAAAACTCGACAGCAGCAAGGGGAAATGACAAGACTTTCTACTCTTGCAAACAGTCCAGTCTAGGAAATTTACAGGGACAGTTTGACCCTGTCCTACAGATGCCTATGAGTCTGTATTGATTTGATGGCAGTTAGTTTGTTCCTTTTGATGCCCCTTCCATCTGCGCTGGGCATACACATTATTACAATAACTTCATATTTAACAAATTAAAGATGACTTGTTTCTGCCTAGAATAAAACTTAAAACTCCATCAATTTTGGGATGTTCCAAAATGAGATCATGCCACTTTTCTTCAATTAAAAATTCCAGTTCAATCTAAAGCAGGGTTTTAGATTGAAAGGCAACTCCTCTAAGAAAGCATTTGGTGCAAAGATTTCTCACCCAAATGCCCATTTCCTTCAGGGACTACCCCTAAATTGCTGGTCTCTTGCTTGCCTCTATGTGGAAAAAAATCTGTAAGCATAATTTATATTCCAGAATTCCATGGCATCAGGCTGAAGCTCCCCTTGCACCACTGAAACAGGGGACGGCACCTTCCCCAGTGCTCACCTTACTTGCTTTTTCTTTTTTTAATAATCATTTTATTGGGGGCTCATAAAACTCTTAGCACAATCCATATATCCATTGTATACAAAATACTTTTGTTGCCATTATCATTCTCAAAACAATTTCTTTCTACTTAAGCCCTTGGTATTAGCTCCTCATTTTTCCCCTCCCTCCCACTCTCCCCTCCTTCATGAACCCTTGGTAATTTATAAATTATTATTATTTTGACATATCATACACAATCTGATGTCTCCCTTCACCCTCTTCCCTGTTGTCCATGCCCCTGGGAGGAGATTATATGTAGATCCTTATAATTGATTTCCCCTTTCTATTCCACCTTCTCTCCACCCTCCTAGTATCCCCACTCTCACTACTGGTTCTGAAGGGATCATCTGTCCTGGATTTCTCATGTTTCTAGTTTGTATCTGTCTCAGTGTACATTCTCTGGTCTAACAGGATTTGTAAGCTAAAATTGGGTTCATGAGAGTGGGAGGGAGGAAGCATTTAAGAAGTACAAGAAAGTTGCATATTTAATCATCAATACACTGCACCCTAACTGAATCATCTCCTTCCTGAGACCCTTCTGTGAGCCGGTGTCATTTCACCTACGTATGGACTTTGGGTCCCCAATCTGTACTCCCCCTCATTTAAAATGTTGTTATTTTTAGTGATGCCTGATATCTGATCCCTTTGACACCTCATAGTCACACAGACTTGTGTGCATCTTGCATGTGGTTTTGTTACTCCTGAGATAGTTGGCTCCTTGTTTACCTTCAAGCCATTAAGAACCCAGACTATATCCTTATATGGCCGGGCACCATCAGCTTTCTTCACCACAGTTGCTTATACACAACTTTGAGGGTAAGGAAGTGGTGAACCTATAGTTATTTGTTGATGATATGATTTTATATATGGAAAATTCCTAAAGTTCCACAAGGGAAGAACTGGAAGCAATAGAGGAGTATGGTAGAGTGGGAGCATACAAGATCAACAAACAGAAGTCTATGGAACTGCTATACACATAGGCTAAGTCTACACAAGAAGAGATAGAAAAGGTGATAGTCTTTACAATAACCAAGCACAAATTGAAATATTTAGCGATATAACTGACTAAAAGAACAAAATATCTATATGTTCACCTTTCTTCTAGTCCCTCTCCCACCTCCTTTGTTCCCTAACTTGTACCCTGAGGGCACTTCCTTAATAAATCCTCTCCACATCCATCTTTGTTGCAGGATCTACTTGTGTGGAGCTTAACCAAGAAGAAGGGATTTGAGAATGAAAGAGGAATAGCAAGGAGAATATGAACCATCAAGGGTGAGGTAGGAAATAGATGAATGGATGACAGTACTAAGAATAGTGTGGTGATGTGGGATGTGGGGTGGGGAAGAATGGTAGCAGTTTTAAGAATGAAACAAGTTTGAAGATATTATCTCCTGAGACCACAGAACATAGTTCTGATCACAAATCTTGTGATCAGATTTTGAATTTGCAAGGTCCTGGAGTCCTGCTGATTGAGAATGTATTTCTAACTTTGTCACTACATAACTGTGTAATCTTGGGCAAAATAGTGTCTTTTTTAGACTCCTTCCCTGAGGAAAACTTCTAAATACAGCAAGAATCATTATAATTTATTTATTGTAGAATTATTTAGTGATGTGGTTTTCAGCTAGTAGTGATCTGTTCCCAAGAGACATATGATTATACCTGCTGATAATTTTTGTGGTCATGACTAAGGAGGAAGGATGTCACTAACATCTAACGAAGAGAATGCAGGGATGCTTCTACATATCCCACAAGGAATCTGACATATATTATAGGAAGCCCTGCTGGTACAATGCCTGAACCCACCAACTACTCCTGAGAAGAAAACACTGGGCCACTTGGTCCTATAAGGAGAACAGCCTAGAAAACCCAATGCAGTTGCTCGACTATGTCCCACAGGGGCTGTCTGAGTTGGATAGATTACATATCACACGACAGCACAGCAAGGTAAAGCCCTACTATGCCATACATTCATGTAGACAGAAATGATATTTTCCTCATGTATTCATGTATATGTTTAACCATCCAATAATGGAGTACTGGGTAAGAAAGAAAGAATGCATGGGTTTTAAGATCCCTCTTACCCTGGGATACCAGGATGCTATGAGTTTCCTGTTCAACCATAAATGACAAATAGCTTTTGACATTTTGGCCCATGCACATCAGTTACGTGAGGCAGTGAAGAAGGAATATGTGATCCCCTGAGATAATGGGTTTGATGGTGAGGAGACAGTCTTCTTCTCATATCTGACCTCCACCATGTACTCCAGGGACAAGGTCAACTCCAACTCTGAATTTCCAGCTTCACAGTGAGTTTTGTAAGGTAGAGTTCAGACTTGCTCCCATCCACCAACCGTCCTAACCCTATTATCTCACAACTCTTCCTCCTCTGCTTCCCTACTTCTCTGATGTCTACAATAATCCATTCCACTGGCCACATAATTCACAGACAATGCTCACAATGACGGGAGTTTATTCGGGAAGCTGCGGAGCCTGGTGGAATAATTGTTACAGGTTGGACTGCTAACCACTCAGTCAGGAGCTAGAGACCAGCAGCAACTCTGCAGGAAACAGATGAGGCTGTCTATTCCCATAAAGAGCTGCAGCCTCTGAAACTCACAAGGGCCGCTCTACCCTGGCCTGTAGGATCTCTGTGCGTTGGCATAGATGTGATGGCAATGAGTTTGAGTGCTTGTTTATTAGGAAATTAGGCCACAACTCAAGGTCAGGAAGCATTATAAACGTGGTCCATTTGTCAACATAGACACCTTGCTTTAGCCAGACCTCTTCTCTGCCAGGCTAGTAGGCCTCTCTCTCTGCTCCTCAGCCTATCTTTCAGGCATCCATTGCCCTGGGCCCTACTCAAACACATATTACAAAATACCTCTAGCACTGATAAATGTCCAAAGGCTACCCCACTCTGTAAACCAGCGGGCTCCACCAACCACTCAATTCTGTCCCATGACTCCACCGCATGGCACCACTTCGCTGCCCCTCTCCATGCAGGTACCTTCCATAGACTTCATGCTTGACTCTCTCTTCTTGGTGCTGGCGTGCTTCTTTCTTTCAGTTCCTAGCTTGGCTCACTGCATACTCAGTGGAATGACAGAACTGACCCATCCCCTCATTTCAAATCCTCTACATCTCATTTGTCCCTGGTACAAAGACAGGGAACAGAAGAGCCATGTGAAAGTAATTCCACCCGACAATCACAGGTGGACAGACCCCGAGACTGAATATGGGCTTAGGTTGGGTTTGCTAGAGAAACAAAATCAGTGATACCCATATAAAGAAATTTCTTAAAAAGCAAGAAATTCATATAAAAAGAACCACCCACCCAGCCAGCAAGTTGCCAGACTGGTTCAAGTCTGCAGATCAGGGGCTCAGCTGGAAACTCTTCTGGACACAGGCAAGTGCCAGGCAGGGGCTGCTGGAAGCAAGAGATACAGCAGGAGGCAGGAAAGACACAGCCAGTTGGGAATAATGCAGATCCAAGATAGACAAGGTGACAGCCCACTGAAAGCTCTCAGGGCCGCAGACCACATGATGGACCACTAGTCCAAGTGCCGAAGAACCTGACACTGGATCCAGAGAAGCAAGAGGAAGAAGAAAGCAAGTCATTTTTATAGCCTATTTCTAGATTTGAAATAACCTACATTGTCAAGGGGATGCCACCAGGCTGTGACCTACTTCTTAAAGAGTAGCACTTACTGGCAAACCGAGGTTCCCATCCCAGGCAAGTTGACACAAGCCCTACCGGAGAGAACAACACCTAATTGTCCTAAGATTCTTCTGCATATTAGCTTTGTTACTCTAAAAATTCACTGGTGACTCTGAGCTTCAAGTGCTATAGACATAATGGATGGTTTAGACAAGAGAATTATTCAAAGACCCCTATTAATAATAAACACACACACACAGGCACACAGACATGCATAACAAACTCAGTGTCCTTTAGTCGATGCTGATGCCCAGAAACTCTATAGGACGGGATATAACTGGCACTGTGTTTTTCTGAGATTGTAACTGCTTACAGGAGGAGAGAGCCCCGTGTTTCTCCTGCATCTCCTGCATCATTGGGCTGGTGGTTTTGAACCTCTGACCTTGCAGTTAGCAGCCCAATGTATAACCAATACACAAGCATATCCTACATATGACAGATAGTACTGGAAAAATTATTCTGATCAGTTTAGTTCATTTCTACATACTATTGTTTTCAAAAGGTAGTACCAACTTCTTTTATGAAGAAAAACAAAAGAAATGTTCTTGACTAGAAAAGTGTCCATACTTTGTAAAAAGGCACCTTAACTATTTCAGTCAAAATAAAATTACAGGTTCTAGTTTAATGGATTTTCCTTTAAGTTCACTTTTGCTCTAAATGCAGACATAAAAATGACCGGCCTTTTACAATAGATAGCTTAAGAACGCTAGGCAGTCATGTCAGAAACTCTATAAATACCTGTGTAAGACAAGATGGTCTAGACATACTGACGTGACCATACATTAGACAAAGAACATACCTGACACTAGAAATGACATCATGTTTAGCAGAAATGAACTGATCTAAATTTGGCCTTGCAATAGTCACTTTAGGACATAATTAAAAGTACCTATAGTATTGTATCACTAATTTATAATAAGTGAAAGTAATTTACAATTACAGTTTCATCACACAACAAGAAAACTGAAAAGCAGGTGAAGACTGTATCAGGGTTGTTTTTTTTTTTTCATACAACTTAAAGGACATAGGCTTAATGGCTTACAAAGACATACACATAAGATAAGGTCAGGGTTGGGATCCACTTAAAATCCATTAAAACGTCATTGAAGTCAGCACTCCACTTCACATAAAAGGTAATTACACTGTCTGATGATAAAGAAAAATACCTTAACATGAGGATGTAGTGACCTCAATGGCATTCAAGAGTGCAAGAGTGGTTTTACATAAAAGTGTTTAATACATATATGCTTCTTTATTAATATTTTTGATTGAAGGATAAATCATTTTGCATAATGAACCTTTAAGGTAGATCTAATTAGGAGGATTTGGGGGATACATTCTAGCATGTTCATGTCTTTGTAGGCCAAAGCCCTTGTTATAAATATTCTACATTATTGTTTGTTGTCATCATATTGATTCTGTAGAACACAAAAAGCAACACAGAGACTTGCACTACTCATACAAGGTTGTTGATTATACTATTAAAATGCTATTTAGAATTTGGAAAATGATTTCTAAAATTGATTTCATGTATGAAATTATAAGATATTTAGTTTAAAAAGGAATTTTTTAAATATAGGTAAGGAAATAAGGTCAGTAGCTAAATGAGAACTATATAGTAATATTTTTTATGCCACACATCATACAAGGGGGGACCCTCCCCAAAATGAAATTTTGTTTTTCAAAGCTATGTATTTCAATTTTTTTTTGCATCACTGCCCTCTGGTGGGAGTGGGAGGCCCAGCCTTGCTCCCAGAGAGCTGCTGCTGGATTTGAACCACCAAGCCAGTGGGCCACAGTCCCGCACTCAACCAATATGCCACGGGGGCTTATTTGTATTTAAATTTTTTACAAAACAACCTTACCACCTTCAAAGTGCTTTCCATTACACTTAATACATTTAGCAAATCTGTCACTCCATTCTTGGAAATAGTTTTCAAAGTCATCTGTTTGGATTGCTGACAGCACCTCCCTCCATTTTTTCTTCACTTTATCTAGGTCATCAATCGCTGTCCTTTCATGTCCTACATTTCAGGAAGCCAAAAGGAGTCACATACAACAAGGTGGGTGAGCCAGGTGCCTGGGGCAAGAGAAGGTTGGTGAGCGGGTGCATTGTGGTGGTGGCAAAACCAGTCTCCTCTCTGCCACAAATCGGGCCTTCTCTTGTTGTCACACATGGTTCTGCAATATTTAAAGAATCTCCGAAACAGTCAGATTAACAGTCTGATCTTTCCATTTCAAAAGTAGAAAAAATAAAGCTGGATGTTGAGGGTGTGGGACGGGATGGAGTGTTGTACTACCTTTACTAGTTGTGTCAGTCTGGCTAGACTAGAGGAACAAATTTCATAGACACACATATAGATATAAGGAAAAGGTTTATATACAAGAGGAACAGGACATTGAGCCCAGTCCAGTTCAAAGTCATAAGTCCGATATTAACCCATATGCCTGAAATCAGTCTGTAAAGTCTCCTTCTGACTCACAAAGTCACAGGTCAGTGGGTGCAGAATTCTGGCGCTGGCAGGGGTCTCCCCATGGCTCCTTGCTTCCAGGGCTCAGGGTCCATCAAGGGCATGCCACTCCAGCTTCAGAGGTCTGCCTCCATCAGGGAAAAGCTGTGTGGTCTCTCCGTCAGCTCCTCCAACTTCTGGGAGGCTGCTATCTTGTCTTGTCCATGATTCATCGTCTCTGAGACTAACTCCCAACAACTGGGAGAGAGCTTCTCATCTTCACGAGGGAAATATCGCAAGATTTCCCAGAAGTATTAGGAGAAAGCCATGCCCACATAGAGACCTCATTGGCTACTCAATGGCTATCTCCAGATTAACAGGCTAGACTCCACCCCTACATTTCAATCATAAAATTAACATAAGCACATGACTGCCACACTCGGGGTAGTAGATTGCATATTTTTCTTATATTCCTTTTCTTTTTCTTTATATAAATGCAATATCATATGCATTTGTCAGGCAAGGGCCACAAAGTGAATTGGCATGGGATCTGTTAGGAAGTAATAAAATTAAATAAGCAAAAACTGCCATATATTCGATGCTGACTCATAGCGATTCTACAGGACACTGCCCCTGTGAGTTTCCAAACCTGTAACTCTCAGTGAAAGAAGAAAGTCCATCTCTCACCTGCCAAGTGGCTCCTTGGAAAGTAATAAAACAAAAGTAATGAGAAGTGGAAAATAAAATATTTCCTTCCACCTCTACTAACCTCTGGCAATAGGAAGAGAATAGTTTTGATTCCTTCAAGGCAACATTTCACCAGACAAAGAGGACTTGGCTCAGAGAGAGTTAGAGGAAGAGAAAGAAAAACAAACAAACAAAAACAAGAGCTAGTGGGTTCTAGAGATAGCTGAACATTTTATACAAGTAAACAAAAAAATTTCTTTACAAAATCACACCAACCTTTATTAGACAATCATAATAAAATATGAAGCTTTGTTTCCTAACAGGTACCATTTTTATTGAACTTTACCCTGACATTTTTTGCTCACTGCCAATTTGAAGGAACCATTTTAACATATTTGTAGGAACACAGATCATGTTCCTTTCCAATGCTCTTTGAGTTTGGGAGACTGGCAGAGCAAGTTCAGGGCTGTAGAGAGGATGAGGTAGGGGTTCTCCATGAAATTCTCATAGAACAGATCTTGCTAACCAGGAAGAATGAGAAAGAGCATTGTCCTGATGAAAAATAATTCCCCAGCACAAATTTCCTAAAGTTTTTTCACCAGAGTTTTCAGTTCTTTCAAAGCTCTTTCTTAATAAACTCCCGATCACCTGATATACCTTAAACAAATCTGTTAAAATGATCTCTTTGAAATTCCAAACCAGAAGTATCATAACCTACTCAGCTGAATTTTCTACTTTGAATTGAACTGGCCCAACAGATCGCATAAGAAGCTACTGCTCATAATTGGGCCATATTTTTAAGTCACTCTAATGAGACTAAGACAGGAGGTGACTGCAATAAATTGATGACAACCATCCACTGGTCCCAGACTGGCTCAAGCACATTTTATTTGGAAGAAACTGTGTGTCTGAACTTGAATTCTGATAGCAGTATTTTTGACTTGATCTTGTATTTCTAATTACATGTGGAAAAACACTTGGTGAAGTGCTATAAGATTAATGGAAGACTTGGTTAAACTACTGGATATAGTGGCAAGTTCATCAGATATAAGTTACTGTGACATAAATAATGAAAACTGAGGAAAGCAGACTTATGCTTAGATAGGTGATCTTGTTTGATTATGTATCTTGATTTAAAACTAGTGAAATAAAGCACAAAAGAGATTTTATGTTTCCAAATGTAAAAATAGAATTTAGTAACTAAGTTTTAAAATCTAAGGGCATTTGTTTGTCCTTCAAAATACATAACAGTGTTAGAGGATTACATCATGGTACATTGAAAAGTTCAACAGGCATCATTCCTTTGAACATTGTTTGTGACTTGACAAATGTTAGCTTCTCCCTTCAAAGTAATTTCTTATGTTTTAATCCACAGACATGGACAGCATATATTGATGTCATTCCAATAAAATGAGATGATTGTCAACTTAGAAGTCCTAATGAAAGACTAAAAAGAATTACATGTGTGCAATTGAAAAAAAAGTGTCACATAAACAAATCATAATCGTGGTAAAGATATGCAACAATTGTGCTAAGCTACATAAATGTTGAAACAAACCCACTGCTGTCAAGTTGGTTTTGACTCATGTTGACGCTGCAGAATGGAGTAGGACAGCCTCACCGAGTTACTAGGCTGCATTGTTTACAGACTCTGACTGTCATCTTTTTCTCCCATAGGGTTTTTATGAGTTGATCTTTAGGTGATAAGTCGAGCAGGTCAGTCACATTGCTACCACGGCTTCTTCTGAACCCTGTTATGTCCTCGGCTCGCTCACTGTCAGCGGGTGGATTCCTGCTCAGAGCAGGCCTGTAGGAGAGAAAGCAGAACTGACACGTGTGTCTGCTCTGGAGGAGAAGGTCTCTTCTCTCTCCCTGAAAAGCTGGTGGTTTCAAACTGCTGACCTGCGATCAGTAGCGCTGAGGCATGACCCATTGGGCCACCAGTGTTCCAAGGACAAAAATTGCAGAGAGAAACAATATTGTGCTTCATGAGTGTGCACATATTCAGGAGAGTACAATGGAAGTCGAGTAACAAATAATGGATTGTTCCCCAATATTAAAGGCTGTTGCACTGTAGAAATATTTCTGACGTGGTCCATGTCTACACATAGATGACATATACACACATAGATGATGACAACAATAAATAATTGCACAAATTTAATGTATACTCTCAAATATGAGGTCATACCTTAGGAGTGCATACATTGCAACAATGTAAATGTATTTTTATTATGATAATGTAAATTTTTAAAGGTAAATTTTTTAAAAATGTAAATATATTTTTAACACTGTAGGCTAAGGTTAAGTATACTTTCAGAACTCTCAACAGTGTGATTTTTCAGATATATACATATATAATAAATATTTGGGTTATGAAAATAATCTCTGTGAAGCTATCCTTGAAATAATGCTATTAATAATGTACAGATAATTGTGTATTTTATATGACATACTTTAAGTGATAAATATGTATAATTTTGAAAGATAAAGAAGGAAATAGAGTTGAAAACATGTCTTAGGAGACTAAAACATGGTCTTTTAATTAGTAAATCATTTATTTCTTAAAAAGAATGTGTCTTTCCTGCTTCATGCCAAGAACTTGGCAAAAAAGTGCTAGTGTGAAATAAGGCTATTGAATAATGAGAATAAACAAAAGTATACTAAATCTCTGCAAATGGGGGACATTTCTTATTCTATGCCAAGAGTTACTACTGGTTTCTTTTCATCATATTTTTATTTTTAATGTGATAAGGTTTTCAGATAACTTTGCTTCAAACTGTAAACAGATAACTCAAACCATATTTTCTGAATTTTAATTTTTAAGCTCAAATTGAAAAAGAATTTAAAATTAATTCATACCACCTGTTTCTATAGCAGTTGATCATAGAGAATAAGTCAGTTTCCTCACTTTTCACTAACTCAAAAAAATAAACCTCAAAACTCAAATATACCATCAAGGGGAAAATACAAACATCATCACATCTGTAGGTAAAGTCATGCACCACAGATATTAGCTACTTGAGAAGTTTATTTGACTTGCATTGAAATGCAATACTGTCAGTGACAAGATTATATTGTATTGAGATTTTCTTAAGTTCCATCAAATGTCCTTGGAAAAAGCATTAGGTTAATTAATTGAACAACTAAATCTCCAGCAGTCACTGTGTTTCCGAGCTGGTTTCACTGAAGAAAAATAGTGTCTTGTATCCTAAGCTGGAGCAGCTCAAAACCAGCGGTGGGGGGGGGGGGGGGGGGGGGGGGGAGGAGAGAGAGGGAATTCCTATAATTGTTACATTAAATGATCCAGCAAAGGGGCAAACACATTGCCAAGGTTAAAACAGAAGTGAGAGAAATTAGCATTTCATTATGCAATCAGTCTAAAGGTAGTGGTTGTAACTTTCACTTTACAAATACTAAAGTGAGGAATTGAATTTCATCCAAAATAGCATAAATGACATTAATGAACATTGATATAACTGCTATTCTAAAGCATTTGGTTATATTTGCCGATGGTTATAAAATCAGAATGTCTTTCAGGGGAGAATTCCTTCGATGTGAGTCTTGAAGAAGAAGAAAGAAACTGCCAGGGAAGTGGTATGAGGTTTGGAACCAGAGGGCATCATCTCTGCAAAGCCATGGAAAAGGGAGTCATGCACCTTGTCGTCAAAGAATGGTCAGGCAAGATAGTTGATACAGAAGACGTGTCCAGTGAGGGAAGGGCTGGGCGGGAGACGAAGAGAACAAATCCCAGCCAGGAAGTCAGAGGGAATGTAAATGCCATGAAAAGAAGCTGAAAACCTTCTATTTTGGTAAAAGTACAATACGCTTTTCAGAGCCCCAGGACAAGCGTTTCAGGGGCCCTGGTCATATAGTGGCTATCTATTGGACTGGGGTCTTCAAGGGCAGCAGTTCCAAACCACCAGCCCCTCTGGTCTTCTACAATCATTACTGAGCCAGAATCCACCTGAAGGTGGTGAGTTTGTTTTTAGAGGTTAAAAAACCATCTGCCCAGAAGCTCTGGTGGTGTACTGGGCTACCCTGCAACCACGAGGTCAGCTGCCTAAACCCTTGTGCTGATAAAGTTCTTCCATCTTGAGGAACTCAGGCCAATTCTAGCCAATAGGTTGGTTTGGTTGGTCTCTAAGATGATGTTACGCATTAGGCTGTTCATCGCAAGGTCATCAGTTTGAAACCACCAGCCTTACTGAGAGAGGGCCATAAGACTTTCTACTCTGGTAAGGACTCTCAGAAACCCTTCGGGTGAGTTCTGCCATGCCCTATGTAGTCTCCACATGAGTTGAAATGGACTTAATGAAATCTAGTGAGTGAATTGTAAGATATGACTCAACTTTGTCTGATGTTGTGCACCTCATGAGTCAATGTCAGAATTTGATTTTGCCATGTCATTTACTGTATTTATGTAGGTAAGAAAACTGACATTTGAATGGCAATAACCAATTTATGCAACTATTCATGTACTCAGTGCATGATGAAGAATTCTCATGAAATTCTCTTTTAGAATAATTTGCTCTTTTTTGCCTAATGAATTACTGATCCTTCTTTTCTACTCATATACTTAGAAATCCTTCTCAACATCAATCTGTTCTTTATGAACTCAGTACTCCAAAGCGAAACTAAACTCATGCTATCTCCACTTCTAGGGCTCCAATCTCAGTATCAGGTGATGTGAAAGACATGTAGGAGAATTAAATCATGATTCTTCCCTCAAGTTGTGTATATGTTAATAGTAAAAATAAGATCTGTGTCTTTACAATTCACATACAGAAGACAAAGGCATGGATACCTAGCAAAACAAGGCCCACATACTTCAGAAACATCACATTTCCTCTTCATAAGAGGCCATTTATTAGATGAAGGCATCAAGAGGTAGTGAAAAGAGTATGAACTTTCAACAAGATTCAGTGAGTATCAGATAGATACAGATAGGCAAAAATGACTCAAGTTTCTGAATCAGTGTCCTTGTTTGTAAAATGAAGATAATATTTACATCTTCCCTTTTGAGTTGCTACGGAGATAAAAATAAATATTATTTATAGAGTGTCTATGAAGAAATAAGTGCCCTTTAAAGGATACTCCCTCTTCTGGCCTAAACCTCAGTGGACTCAGAGCAATGTACATACACCAATATGGAAAAATATTGAGTTGAAATATTCCTGAAGATCTACCTATCCCATGTTTGTTTTAAAATATAAGTTGTATACTCTTCTTGAAATTTATTAAACATTGCTTGAAATTTCAAAGCAGTAACATATCTACACATTGATCATATGAAAAGAATAACTGGGTTTATATTGTACATAGTCCTCACTTCTTCCTGGGGATCACTGGGAAGGATGGAATTGAACTGCATTTATCATATACCTTTCATTATAACAATGTCTTTGTGGGGGTATGAAAGCTTTGTTCACACAACTTAAAACTACTCTCTAGTCAGCCATTTAAAGTCCACGATGAGTAAGAAAATCATAAAATCTGAATATTACATGGAGAAGGTCTGTGGCTGTGCTAAAGGACCATAGTTGGGACTCAATTAGCCATAACTAATAGGCCTGCACTCATTGCTCCAGCTGGTTATTATTTTTGAGCCTCATTGCACACATCTGACCATGAGGAGCACTTCCAGCCTGTCTCTCGTGGTTCTTCTCTGAGAACGGATATGTGGAAAGGGTTTTGTACTCCCAAAGGGAGAAAAAGGAAGCCTTCAATACAACGGCATCTATAAAAGCACTTTGCTTTTCTCCAAAGAAATATGACTGTTGGCGGGGTGCATACACTCAATTACCAAAAATTACTCACTAAAGAAACATGGATTATTTTTCAAAGATGTATACTTCATTCACTGGGGTGTTACATGAAAGAATCCAAATCAAAAGGGGGGAAAAACTGTCAAGTTCATGATTTTGCCAGCATGATGAACGTTTGAGTGAAGGTAGCACTCTTCTGCAACTTTTGTCATGAATAAAAGGCATTGTAATAGTCAAGCAAGAGTCACCAAGAGACTCTTTCACCTAAAATTAGTTTACAGTCTAGCTTCACATTTGAAATATTACAATGTGGGAACATTAAAGTCGATGCATTTTTTTAATACTTCATAGAGTAATGTGGTGTAAACCGCAAAGGTAAGAAGAACCAAAAAGTACAAAGTCTCCTTCTGGACAGTTTTTCTCTCCAGGGAAACCGCTGTCACCAGGCTATTTCATTTAATTCCATAGGGCTCTAGAATTTGAAATGTGTAGAGTTTAATAAATATCTGCAGGGTATGGAATCAAGTGCTAGGGACATATATTAGCCATAAATGAAATAAAATATTTATAGGTAGAAAAGTAGAGACACACATATCCTGATGAAAACTCAAACATCGTTTTGATGAAGGAAGTATGAAAGGTTATCAAATCCCCAGCCAGTAATTCCACACACACATTTCTAGGCCAGACCTGTCTGACCAGCTCCATCCTCCAACCCTGAAGGTAACCAGCAGGCCAGAGGGAAGCAAAGCAAACAGTCCTTTGGAGAACAGATTTTCTAAAGAGATAGTGCAGGAAATCTAAAGGGCTGTCATCTGGAAATGACAGAAAGAATAAATATTTAAAGTAACAAAAGAGGGGAGGAGAAGTGAGGTAAGTGAAGACCAAGGTGAGAGATCAGGGTGGCCATTGCTTTAGCTGGGAGCCTTGGGGGCAGAATGGGTCCCCCAGGGGCTCTGTGGGAGAGCCATGAGACTGATGAAGAGACAGACAAGGGCATATCTGGGGACCCTGTGAGTGGGGACCACCTCAGTGGCCATGAGCTTGATTTTTTTTTCAGTTTTATTTGTTGAAGTGTGTGCTTAACAACATGAGGCGTGAAGTCTGTCATGCCAGGGTTTAATTCTGTTTATTTTCTAATATCCAATCACCTGTGATTTGAACCTATGTCCTTTTGCCTGCAAAATAATCCATTTTACAGTGTTCTAGAGATCATCTGTAAAGTGCCTTGTATATATATATATATGTATATATATATAGTGTTATTGCTATAAATGACATGTGGCCCTATGTCAAAAATATGAATGATGATTAATACAAAGTCTATGCTCAATCTCGGGAGGTTGTTTAATTTTCTAGTGAGGATAGAGTTAATTCACATGTATCATCTGTTTGATTGGGGTTGGGGGTAGCAGGAAGCCTCTGAAAACAATCTATTTATAATTGGAATAAGAAGATTGACAAGTGTTCTCATGAAGAAGATATATATCATTCAAAATCAGTAAAATATATTCAATTCAATAACTTTTTATTTCAGGATCACCAGAAATATGTTTAAAAGATGGCAACTTTCAGGACTAAGGTATGCCTGATCCAGGTCATGATATTTTCCATTATCTCACATATACATAGGAAAGCTGGATAAAGACTAAGGAAGACCAGAGGAACATTGGATCATTCGAATTATGGTGTTTGCTAAGAATACTGAAAATTTTACAAACTGCCAAAAGAACAAGGAGTTCTATCTTGAAAGAAGTACAGCCAGAGAGCTCCTTAGAGGTCAGGATGGCAAGATTGTGTCTTACCTACTTTGGACAAGTTGTCAGGCAAGTCCAGGCCCTGGAGAAGGACCTCATGCCTGGGAAAGCAGTTATTCATTTTAAAAGAGACAGCCCCACAATGAGATGGATGAATGGAGTGTCAGGGAGGGGCTCAAACATTAAGACTGTTGTGAGGATGGCCCAGGGTCATGCAGTGTTCAGTTTCGTTGTGGGGAGGGACTGTGGCTTTGAGTTGGAACCCACTCAATGGCACCACACAGCAGTATGGCTACTTTAAGTCACCCCAAACACTGCAGTGCATACAGCGTTCTCTTTCTAAAGCATCTTAAGGGGAGTGATGGCAAGTGTTTTTAACATGAATGCTCTTCTCCAGATCACATTTTGAGAGAAGACAACTTTATTACAACTCAAATTTCAGCTGTAATGTTATTTCAGAGATACATTCTGTACCCTTCCATCAAACCTCAACCAGGAATTCCTGAGTGGTGCAATAAGAGGCATTCTATAGAATTATAGACAAGAACTCTGGAGGAAAAGGGGTGATGCTTTGGGCTGTGAACCTCAAGGTCAGTGGTTTGAATCCACCTGTCACTCTGCGTGAGAAAGGTGGGGCTTTCTACTCCCAGAAAAAAAAAATTATAATCCCAGGAATCTACAGAGGCTGATCTACTCTGTTCTAAAGGGTCAGTATGGGCCGGCATCAACTCCGTAGCAGTGAGTGAGTCCTTAAAAGTTGGTTGCCAAATACAATGGAAAGAAAATGACACTTTCCGATTAACGTTTGGAAGCTTGCTCCGAAGTAAGAGTTTAGTCAGGAACTGAAAAGGTAGTAGTTTAAAGTCACTCAGAAATAACTCCAATGAATGTTCTAGTGGACCCATATCTGAAAAATCAATCGTTAGGAACCCCACAGAACACAGGGTTGCTTGGATGTGATGAGTGTGGTTTGGGTTCTGGTTTTCCACGCAGTTTATCTGCTCGGTGACACCATGGGCTACAGAGGGTCACACGCCAGTCTTTCACACACACCATTTGCTCTGTGGAAGCAAGGTGGGGATGTCTGCTCTCCACATAAAGATTTAAAAATCTCAGAATCCTCAAAGAGAAGTTATAATTTGTTGAAATTGAATTGAGGGCAATAAGTTACTGAGTTCAAGCTGTTTCCTACTTGCAAAGAAAAAGACAAGGCTGGAAACTCTAGAAGACTTGTATGGAATCACCTGCACTCTGACATAAAACCAGTTCCCATCAAGTTTATTCCAACTTATGGTGACTTAAGATGGGCCAGACTAGAAGTGGGTTTCATATGATGTTCAACAGCTGGGCTTTCAGAACTAGAGCCAGGCCTTTTTCCAGAGGTGCCTCCGGTTGGACTTGAACTTCTAACCTTGTAGTTTAGAAGTCAAAAGCATGAACTGCTTGCAAGCCTGGACACCAAGATTTTTACAGATACATCTCATTTTTTTTTTTTTTTTGGTTGAGGTGCTTTTGGCTCCTCGGCAATAAGAAGAAGGGGAAATGGAAATAAATGATTGCTGCTCTTAAACTTTCACCGTGTAGCCCAGGTTTCGGGCAAACATGAGCAATAATTGTGTCCTTGTGCTTGACTCAGTGTTTTTATGATTCATTTTGAGGTGCGGCCAATGGTAAATGTCTCAGTATTAAGCAAATACCATTCAATGCCAAGAGCACATCGAAAGGAGGTTTATTCAGGCAAGATAGCAAGGCGTCTAGGCACGGGCTTCATAGACTGCGATTAAACTTAAGCTCTTTGTCATAGTCTGCAAAGTCTGGTGAGTGTCTATGAGAGTTGAGCTAACTCTTCAGGCTTTGGGGAATTGAAGTTGGTTCTACACTCCCTTGACATTCCCTCATCTTAAATGTTATTATCTTGGTTCTTGGAAACTTGGCAACAAAATGGACAAACATATTGTACCTTACATGGATTGCACATTAAGTATTTGCTAATGGCCCTACATTTTCTAAAGTAATAATTATCTAATTTGTTGATGTTCACACCAATTATTCTTTCTAATTATCTGTTTTCCTTCTTCCTTGTATCATAAGTTCTGATGCCAATGCCAGCAGAAAAGTGATATAGGCCAATAATATGGCCTGGATTTATTAATTTTTTAAGCTACTGTACTAGGGTGAGGCCCAGGTAGAATGGCAGGGACCAGATCAAATCCAGGACTACATATGGTAGTCAACTGGGGAGGGGCGGGAGAGATGGGGACGTCTAATGGGGAAATTGCGCTCTAACCCACCCAAGGGGAGCATATTGTTTATACCTGCACAGGGAAGGAGGAACCAAATTTAAACCTGGTTTCCCAGTATGCCAATGCATGGAGCTGGGAGCCAGTGGAGAGGTATAAGGACCCAGCCCCAATCCCAACTACATGGACAGCTGCCCCTCCTGGCAGGGAATTTTGCTTTGGAGGTCAGTACTGACCTCAAAAGTACAGGGAGAGGGACATGTCTGACCAGAGCACGTGAGTGCAAATGAAGGTGGAGGAAGAGAGAGTGGAGTACATCCTGGCACACTGAGGCCCGAGAATGAGCTCCCCACTCAGGACAGCCATTCCACAGAGAGGACCAGATAATCAGCCACACTTGGTCCATGCTGTTCATTGCTGAACCAAGCCCCTACGGGAACAATACTGGAGAAGCAGGGTCAGGAGTGCAATTGGGTCAGTGCACCCAATCTGAAACTCTCACACCTAGGCCAGAAGGAGGGTTGGAGCATGGAGTTCCTAAAGGAATGGCAAGGGTATAATTTGGAGCCAGGATGTGGCACCCTATCTGACTCAGCCAAGGGACACTCCTGGATGTCAATGACTTATAGGGTTTTCTTTTATTATTATTATTTATATTTTTCTGGACATTATTTTTTGTTGTTGTCCTACTTTTGTTTTCTTTTTTCACTTAATCTTGTGACATCTTGTTTTTTTGTACACATTATTATCTCTGCAAATCTATCTAGGTAATATAGGCTGGATGAATAGTCTGGAGGAAAAAACAATGAAACTGATGGTCCCAGTGGTTCATGGAAGATGGGAAGGTAGGGGAAAGGAGATGGTGTTGACCACCCCAGGAATAAGGGAACAACAAGTGATCCAAAATCAGTGGCAAGGTGGATGTATGAGGTCTGATAGGGATTAATCAAGTGTAATGTAACAGAGAGAAATTACTGGAACCCCAATAAATCATGGTGGAACAAGAGGAAAGTAAAAGGAAATAGAGGAAAGAACTTGGAGGCAAAGAGCATTTACAGAGGTCTAAAAACAGGCATGAGCATAGGTAAATATATTTATATGTGATGATGGGGAAATAGAGCTCTGTGCCCATGCTTATAGGGTTAGTATTAAGGCAGCAGATGGACATTGAACCCCCACTCAAGTACTTCCTCAATGCAAGAACACTTTGTTCTTTTAAATTGGCATTCCTTGATGCTCACCTTTCTGACACAATCACTGAAGATAAATGTGTGCATAAGTAAAAGTGTTGAAGAAAGCCAATGGTGCTGGCTATCAAAGATATAGTGTCATGGATCTTGAAGGCTTGAAAGTAAACAAGTGGCCATCTATCTCAAAAGCAACAAAGCCCACATGGAAGAAGCACACCAGCCTTTGTGACAGAGAGGCATTGAAGGGATCAGGTATCAGGCATCAGGCATCAAAGAACTAAAAATTATATCATTGCAAATGAGGGGGAGTGTAGACTGGGGACCCAATGTCCATTTGCATGGGAAGCAACATCCCCTTATAGAGGTGGTTGCAGGGAGGAGATGAGCCAGAAAAGGTACAGGGTAGCAACAATGAAATAGGAAACTTTCCTCTAGTTCTAAAATGCTTCCTCCCTCCTACTATCATGATCTGAATTCTACCTTACAAATCTGGTTAGATCAAAGGATGTACACTGGTCCAGATAGGAACTGGAAACATGGGGAATCCAGGACAGATGATCCTTTTAGGACCAGTGGGGAGAGTGGCGACACTGGGAGAAGGGTGGGAAGGTGAAGTAGAAAGGGGAAACCTATTATAAGGATTTACATATAACCTCCTCCCTATGGAATGAGCAACAGAGAATTCGGCAAAGGGAGCTATAGGACAAAATAATAATAATTTCTAAATTATCAAGGGTTCCTGATTGAGGGGTAAACAGGGAGGAACTGGAAAAAGAAGGAGAAGCCAATTTCAAAGGCTTATGTCGAAAGAAAATGTTTTGAGAATGATGATGGCCATCAAAGGTACAAATCTGTGTGGCATACAGTAGATGTACGTATGGATTGTGCTGAGTTGTATGAGACCCCATTAAAATGAATATATATATATATATATATA
>PVJH01029200.1:0-26332 GCA_004026705.1 Nesogale talazaci | reverse complement strand
GTGTCATAGACACGTTTCCCTCTCCGAGTTTAGGACAGACACACGGCTTATGTTGTTAGCCATCCCAGGGCCAAGAACAACAGCCCCTGCTCATGTGCCAGGGAGCTGCCCCAC
The DNA here is from genome assembly GCA_004026705.1 of Nesogale talazaci. NCBI lineage: Eukaryota > Metazoa > Chordata > Mammalia > Afrosoricida > Tenrecidae > Nesogale > Nesogale talazaci. The sequence goes on along the minus strand of PVJH01029200.1, from coordinate 26,218 downwards.
ATGCCATGACCCGTCTGCGGAGTTGGTGGTGACTCACAATGACGACCCCAAACGTGTCAGACTAGAAATGTGCTCAGAGGACTTTTTTTTTTTTTTAAGGCATCACTGCCCTCAGGTGGTAGGAGTAGGAGGCCCAGCCTTTGCTCCTGGGAGCTGGAATGGAACCTCCAACCCAGTGGGCCGCAGTCCTGTGCACAACCACTATGCCACCGGGGCTCAGCCAGGACTTTTACCAGCTAGTCGGGGTTGTTTGTTTGTTTGTTTGTTTTTTGAAGTAGAGGTCCAGGTCTTTAATCGTTCTGTTTGAGGGATACAGGATTTGGGACTTGGGAGCTGTGACATTTTCTTGATATCAACAAAGTGATATCAATGGACACCCATGTCTATAACCACACCTGCAATGCAAAACCAAACGCAGTGTGACTGATGGAGTGGGCTCTCCCTGATGGTGTCTCTGTGGGACAGGGCAGGAAGTTCCCTCGGGACTCCTCATCTCTCCCGGAGCAGCGTGCCACATCTCCCGCCCAGGGCGTGGCTGCCGAGCGCCAGCTGCCAGCCAGCCTGGGGTCAGCCGCAGAGTGCTTTGCCCCCGAGCCACCCAAACTCAGTCAACGTCTTCTACCAGGAACATGCTAGGTTGGCACGGTAAGCTGGCTCTAAAGAGGCGACTCTGAATTTTGCTGTTCTGAGTAGCGTTTCTAAGCGTGATGACAAGTGTTAGGCCCCCTCAAGTTGCTTCCAACTCACTGTGACCCTGTGTCCACAGCACAAAGCCCTGACCATCTTCACGGTCATCGCCCGTTGTTGTAACTCCTCTGTCGGTCCATCTTGTTGAGAGCCTTCCTGATTTTTCAACTCACCTTCCACTTTACCAAGCACAGTATCCCCCAATGACTGGTCCCTCCTGATGACTTCATCAAAGGACATGAGACGCTGACTCGCCCTTCCCGTTATGAAGGGCCATTTTGGCTGTACTTCTGCTTAGGCAGATTTATTCGTTCTTCCATCCATCCATGGTATAGTCCGTATTTATTCCCACCATCATAACGGGAAAGCATTGATTCTTTTTTGTTTGTTTATTTGTTTTTTTTGGGGGGGGGCATCACTGCTCTCCGGTGGTAGGAGTAAAGCATTGATTCTTCTTTGGTCTTTCACTCTCCGACTTTAGCTTGCATGCGAGGCACTGAAAATACGTTGGTTTTGTAGTTAAGTGATCTTTAATATTTTAGAGAAGTCTTTGGCAACCAATCTGCGCACTGCAGATGCTCCCTGGGGGACAGGAGAGATGTATTTTTGCCTCAGCCAACCAACAGATTTCTACTTGGCTCTTTTTCACTGAAACGAGTACTGAAAGAGCATTAGCTCTGTGCTTTCAATGAAGCTGCTAGTCCCCACAGCGCTGTAGCAATTTCTTGAACAGGAGTCCAGAAGTTTCTGAGTCTGTGAGCTTTGGAGACAATAGGCTTTATTTCTGGTTTCTGTCAGAGTTGTGTCTCTCTGAGTTACAGACCTCCTGTGTCTTGGAGGTGCCCTGCTAAGATGACTACCGAAGATCCTGGGCCCGTTTCCTACTTGTTTTTGTTCCTCTCTCTGGCCCAGGGCATTTTCATAGGGGAGAGTTTGTGATAATGTCTGTGGTGTCCTGTCAGCAAGGCTAGCTCAGGCGGCAGGGGCTGGCTGGGAAGGGAGTCACAGAGGCAGAAGAGGAGGAGGTGAGCACATACATGGAGAATCCACCTCCATCGCAGAGCGAGTATTGGTCCAGGAGCTCCTGGCCCAGGAAATTGCTTTCTCCTGATGTCCTCCTCTTCCGTCGTTTGCAGCGCACATTAAAACGTGAATGGGCCATGAGAAAGTATAAGGGGACTGATGGAATGCCCCTTGGGAAGCGACCACATCTAAATCTTCAACCGGGTCTTAACAGGACCATGGGGCTCAGGGGTTAGGATCGTGATCTTCACCACAGGCAGAAAGCGGCAATCCCAATGAGAATTGGCCCACTTAGAGAGTGTGAACCCTGACCCTGTGGGCTGGCGCCCCCACATGCCATCGAAGAGCACGCATCTAGAGGGCAGGCACTTCAAGCTTAGACTTCTCTTTATGCTTCTTTGGCCCATTCACGTCACTGGGAGTGTGGAGAGTCAGGGGGTGGGGGTCACCCGGCTTTTCCTCCTGTAACTTCCCAAGTATGCCTCAGCTGCCCCATTGAGTGAGGCCTGGCTTTCTGCCTCCAGCCTGGAGACACTGCTGTGTGTGAGGCTGGGGGTGAGGTTGGGGGTGGGATGGGGGTCCCCTGTGAACTTTTCTGGCATGGCAAGTGATCAGATACAGAGTACCAGACTGGCTTCTTTCTAGGGACTGAACTGGACATGAAGAATGGCCAGAAGGCAGGTTGGAAAGAGAACTTTCCACTTGAAATGTGATAGAGGCTCATCTTTCCAGGGGAACTGTGTAGAGGCATTCCGAATGCTTCAGCATCTGACTTCCCTGCGTAGGCAGCCCTACAACATAGCCTCAGACAAAGTGAGGTCGTCCTGCACCCCTGGCAATGCTTTCATTTTCCTTTCTATAAAGAAGGCTGCTAACCCACCAAAACCTGCAGGGGGCGCATGCCCAGGCCCACTTGGAGGGGTCGTGTGTGTGTGTGTGTGTGTGTGTGTGTGTGTGTGTGAGAGAGAGAGAGAGAGAGAGAGAGAGAGAGAGAGAGTTAGTTCTCAAGTTCTCAGGAGGTTGTCCTCAGCACACAAGCCGGTCAGCAGGGCCTGGGGCGGTTCCAGATGAGCGAGATGTGCCTGAGACAGGCTCTGGTGAGCTTCCCTGGGAGAGAAGGAGCATGTCCCACCTGGTGAACGGGGTGAAAGCATAAGCCCAGAGTCAGAAAGCTCCATCGATACACACGAAGCTTTTTTTTGATAATTAAGACATGTGATACAGTAGTGAAGGTCACTGTATAGCTACAGGGGCATCCTCACCTCCTTTGTGTGGGGCTCCATTGTCACATGACATGAGTGGACTGAATAGATAGGGAAGGGAGGGCCTGCTGTCTGTGGCATAAAATGAGAGGCACTTTCTGTCCGTGGCCACTGTTTCACTAGGGATTTTTGAAAGAGTTTCGTCTGGTCCGGGACTCCTGGTTACAACTCTGGCGGGCAGTTTCCCAATGAGAGTGGCCTAGTCTCCATCAGAGGCACTGTTCAGCATGGGCTTCTGCTCAGTCCTGGACTCACAGCACCTTCACAGACCTTCAAGGGCTACCGAGCGGGCCTAGCGCAGACCTTAGAGCAGGGGTGCACACACTTGTTTTGCATGTATGCTACTTAGAAAATGACCGAGTCAAAATGATCTACCCTCTACAAAAATGCAGAACATATATTTATTTTTGTTGATTACAGGCATTCATAGATACATGGAGAATTCTTTAAATGTACAATGTATGTTTGTGTACTTTGCATAAACCGCATGAGTCCAGATTGCACAACACAAGACAGTGAACTATGAACGTTTTTGTCATTACCTGAGTTGACTCGGATGCCTTGCATTGAATGGACTGAGTCAGGGATGCATACTCCAGACAGTATCTGTGGACAGCAGCCTCAAGCACACTTCCACATGACCATCAGTCATGGTGGAACAGTACATGGACATATGATCTATATGTGGGACAAGGATGACTTACATCAATGACTTACATCAATAAGTAGAGCCGAATAATGCAGTCAAGGAGGTAGCACATTTTCACATGGTTGGGTACTTTCCCTCTGCGAGTTAGTTCCAGAACTGTTCACGTGCTCTGGACTTCAGCTGAATGTCGACTTGCAGTGCCAAAATCTCCCATTCTGTATGAAAGTGATATGGTTTTTTTCTTTTTTGGGGGGGGGGGGGCATCACTGCCCTCAGGGAGAAGGAGGCCCAGCCTTTGCTCCGTGGAGCTAGAATCGAACCTCCATCCCAGTGGGCCATAGTCCCGCACACAACCACTACGCCACCGGGGCTCAACCCCAAGTGATAAGTTTTTGTCTTCCTACTTGGTCCAGCTCCCTACTCACTGGAATGCCCTTTCTTACGCTTAAGAGAAAAAAACCGAGGTCTAAAAATTGGCAATAACTTAGCTTGTCGGTTTTGTTGCCTGTATCGCAGTTATTTGTGCTTGTGTTTGAACCGAAGACGGCATCTGATTGACTGCGTTGTACCTCAGTTAAGTGACGGGATTGATGATAGGCTTAAGGCTATTTTTTTAATGCCTCGCAATAATCTCCCCGCACTATGTTTGTGATCACGAGTAGATCACACAGGATCAAAGTATCGAGCACCCCTGCCTTCTAGCCTCTCCGTCCAGAGGGTGGTTCTCTTTCTCCTGCAAGTTTCTGCCCTGCTGTCACTGTTGTGTGAACTGTCCTGGCCAGCAGGGGCCCCTTTCCTTTGCCTGGATGTGAGTCAGGGGAGATTAAACAAGGCACTGGAGTCGGGTCCTGTGGCAAGTGACCCCGGAGCCAGAGGATGCTAACATTTGGCATAGGGAGGGGCACGGGGTTCATGTATTAGAAGCACTCTCCTTTCCCTGAATGTTGGAGTCGCACTAATGCCCAGGGTGAGCTGTGGTTGAGCATAAAAAACAGACCAAACACAGAGAAAGGAGAGGTTGGTTGAAAGATTCTTCTACTGGTGAAAAGTGTGTGGCTGGGAAGATGCTGCTTTGCAAGCTGCTTTGAGAGATGCAAACCTGTGGAGAGGGAAGTGAAAGTTTTAAAATTGCACTTGTTTGGCAGTGAGTATCAAAAGGGAAAAGGAAGGACGTCCTCCCCCACCAACATTTTTATTGGTACACAATTTACATATCATACAATGGAATAACTTGGTCATTCATTCATATCAAGGGGAATCGTGTAATCGGCACCATGTCAATCTTAGAGCATTCCCCCCCCCACCTCCTTCCATGGTTGAATCACCTTTAAAACAAGTTGTGCCATCACGATCAGTTCTAGTGCTCTCTCCCTCATTAATTTACTCCCCAAATCCCCTTTCCCTCCCTACCACCCACACCCCACCCCTGCATTCCCTATAACACCTTGTCTCAGTTAGTATCATTCTACAGCCACGCCTCCTGCGCTTCACAGCAGGAAACCCAACCCAAGACAATGAGAAAGACATCACACTAAGGTGGTAAGGATAAGATCATACTAGTATGAAGACAGAAATACAGATAATGTATGAGAGGAAAAAGATCCCCACGATACTAGAAATGTATAGCAGAAAATGTACGACTTCAACCAATTTTTTAATTGCACAAATCAGTAACATCAACTGCAATCACTATGTTGTACAACCATCATATCATCTCTTTCCAAATGTGCTTCATCATTCCAAACAGAAACACAATACCTCGTCAGCAGTAACTCCCTGTTTCCTCTTTCCCCCCAGTTTTTGGCAATTATTAGTAATTTTTTTTCTCTATGCATTTGTCTATTCTAGATAGTCCATGTGAGATTAAATCCTTGTCTCGTGATTCATTTTATTCAGCATAGTATTTTTACGATTCACCCATGTTATAGCTATGAAAACCTTCTGACACATAAATTCTGCTTTGAGGAATTAATTGTAAGGCAATAACCAGACAAGTATGTAAGATATATGGACAGAGACTTACATTATTAACATGTAGGTGGGGAAATTGGCTAAATATTTTATGGTACTTCTATAAAATATTATGCAGACACTAAAAGGATGAGATCAATAGATGTATATTTTTGACCTAAAAAGGTACTGTTGTAGCATATTGTTGAACAAAAATTGATCACAAAACAGATCTGTTAGTGATGCCCAGAAAACAAAACAAAAAAGAAAAAAAATTGTAAAAAAAACAACAAAAAAACCAGCTCTGTATTTGAACATCTCTTTAGGATTATTTCTTATGTGATATATCTGCTGGGTATTACTTTCTTCTCACTTTTTTGAATTTAAGATTTTTTTCCCATAATAAGCCTGTTTTTATAATTAGGAAAAAAACCATAAATTATATTTTAAATGTTAGATTTCAGTTTCAAGTCACAATAGAGACAATCCTCCTTTTGTGTGTGTGTGTGTGTGGCATCACTGCCCTGGTGGGAGTAGCAAGCCCAGCCTTGCTACTGGATTTGCCTCCTTTTTCTTTACACTTATATTTAAATTAATTTACTTTTTATTTTAATACCTTTATTGAAATAGGTACACATTGTGATGCCCCCACCCAAAAAAACAAAAAACAAACAAACAAAAAAGAAATAGGTATACATCATAAAACCCATCCATTTTACGTGTGCAACTCCACTTTTTTTTATATATATATAAGCAAAGGTAGAGTTGGCAACAGTTAGCACCATTCTGTCTTGAAGCATTTTCATCATCCTAAAAAAGAACCTGGGCTGAGTCCTGGTGGTGTAGTGGTTGTGCGCGGGACTGCGGCCCACTGGGATGGAGGTTCAATTCCAGCTCCCCGGAGCAAAGGCTGGGCCTCCTACTCCCACCACCAGAGGGCAGTGATGCCTAAAAAAAAAAAAAATCCTGCCTTACATTTGTTTTGCAACCTTCAACGTGGCGTCTTCCTTGGGACCTTTTCTGGAGAAAGAAATGTTAAAATGCTTTTTCTTAAGACAGCATACTCTCAGAAGTATTTATCTTTTTAATGCACATCTTCGAGGCCCTATCTTGCAGGAGTACCGAGTGCACAAGGTACTGTGGAGAGCATGAGTTTTGATCATCCAGGAACTTCCTCTCCAGCTAGAGAATGACACACTAGCCGTGACAACAGTGCGTAGCGTGTGCTTCTCCTTGCCAGTGTCTGTGCCCTGCCAGCCCCAGCGGTTGTGAGGGTCATTGACAGGAAACCCTTGTTTTCGTGTTCAGTTGGGACGCTTCCTGGGTGACATGGAATTGGAAATGGGACGGCATAAAAGTAATAGAAGGGAAAATTAGACAAGGGAACTTGTCCGAGCAAAGGCATCGCAAGGGGTGGTGGCTGACCATAGATTTGGGGAATATGTTTGGGGGATTGGAGTTGAGGAATGGGGGGCTGGTGAGACGTGAGGGCTCTGAGGAGGGCAGTTGACCGATGGCTGGTGGCACAGCACGGAAGACACTTTGCCTGGGGAGACAGGCCGTGGGATGCCTTGCTAATGGGTCACGGTCAAGCTGGGAAGGGCTGAACTCCCAGGTACAGCAGGAAGACAGCTCTAGGTTCTGGAGCGATTCCGTAGGAAAACTCAGGGTGGTCATGGCTGCAAGTAGGGGGAGAGGAGGGGAGCCAGGATGTGTGCCTGGGTAAGGCCGCTGACTGACGGGACCCCGCTGGGGTTGCGCCCTGGGTGCCAGGTGCTGAAGGAGCGTTCCAGCCGCAGTGACAGCAGATGCTGCTCCTGCAGCCCAAGCCGCAGAGGTGGATGGCATGAAGGCCCTGGCATGGACACTGCAGATGACATGGCACAAGGGCTTCGTGTCTAAGGGAAGCTTCGAGAGGAGAGAGGAAGAGGCCAGGGAAACTGAGGTAGAAGACACCTTCAGAGGGGCTGGAGGGAAACCGAGCCTTGAGAGGCGCAGGGCCCAGCCAGAGGGGGAAGCGGGCAGAGGCGGGTTCGGCGGAGCGCCTACAGACACGCTCGCTCCTGTTCTCCGGTGTCCGCAAGGTGAAGCCAGGCACGCACATTGGTCAGCATTTTCTTTTCCTCGCTTGACTTCATTAAGCTTTGTTTTTTAAAGGCAGATCCTAGAGTTTGCTCTTTCTCCAGCCCGTTCCTCTGACTCCTACTCCATTCTGCACTGCTCGCCGCATAGTTCCTTTCCTTCCTGAGACTTGCCTTCCTGGAGCTTCCTCCCAAGTCCCGAGAAGTGTCCCAGCCATGGTGGCCTGGGGACTTGGCGGCTCCGGGGCTAGCCTGCCAATGCGAAGGGACTCCGGGCGGGCGGGCAAAGCCAGAAAGGCGGCTTCAGGAGAGGAAAGAGACAACCCGACTGGCGCTGCTGTGGGGAGGGACATTCGGTATCAGGGTCAGAGAGACGACCCAGGTTCTGGGCTGGCTCGGGCCACTAAGCCTGTTTGGAACCGTTTTGTCGTTAAATGAAACGCGACATTCCAAAGGCCTCTCAGAAGTTGAGGGGTGGGTAGTCCATTGGGCAGTGAAGCGGGTGGTGAGGAGGGCGGGGTGAGCAGAAGCGAGGGGGTGGAGATGGGAAGCAGAGAAGGACTCCAGGAGAGAAACTTTATGGAGGGAGGGTTTGCTGGGTTTATGGGAGGGAATCTCTCCCCTCCTCCCCATTCGGATTTGAAAGGGCCGGTGAATCTTTGATTAGGTGCAGGTCAAAAGAATTTACACATTGTGACCTTAATAACTAGAGGTGATTGGCAGGCGGGCTGTGGGGAGGAGGCCCCGCGGGCTCCTTTCATCTCACTTAGCACCGAGGAGAGACAATGGGCCAGCCGGTTTTCCTTGTTGGCCCTTGTTTGAAAAGGTCTGGTGTCTCTACTAGGTACCTGTGACATGGGGGTCTTGATTGGGGTCTCATAAAGGCCCCAGTCAGTATGTCCAAAGGCCAAGAGTACAAAAGCAAGCAGTGGGTGGGGGTCTCAGCTGACCACTGAAGAAGGGAGGGGAGGGCCCTGGAGGCAGTGGAGGGAGAAGCAACCCCGATGGGAGCCCTTATCGAGGGAGGGGAGGAGGGGCCAGAGCGGGGCCATTTTTGTCCCTAACTCATCAAGCACATCTGCAGAATTGTCCAAGCTGCTGCCTCCCAGTTTCAAAAGACCAAAATGATCGTTTGATAAACCGTCCCGACTCACCACTTTCTCACAGGGTGGGAGGCCCCGCCCTGACCCCTGTAGGATTTCACGTCGGGCCGGGCTTTCTTCGCCCATCTCCACATTTCCAGAGAAACTTTGAAATGCCTCCTGCGGCTCTCTCGCTCCCTCCTTCCACCCTTTCCCATCGCCTCCACCCTACGGGCCTCTGTTTTCTCCCTGGGTGCCCCAGAGGGTCGGCGAGTAATTAGTCCCCCCTTTCTGGGGCACAATGCAGCCAGGGTGTTTGCGGGCCCCTTCCCACCGCCCGCAGAGCCGGGGGCTGGGGGCGCGGGCAGGACCAGGTGGCATGTGCAGTGTGTTCCAGGCCCGGATAACCCCTGGGGGACTGGGTGGGGGGCTCGGGGCCTGTGTGCTCCTGCTTCGTGGTGGCATGTGCAGAGGCTCGGGTCCCCACACAATGCTGGCGGGTGTTTTTTCTAGGCAGAGGCATCTTCCCCGGGTAGAGGCCGCCCAGCCCGGAGCCCAGGCGGGCGCACCTACCACCACCGCCACCACCACCACCACCACCGCCACCACCGCGGGAGCGTTTTCTCCCACCCTGTGCCTAGTCACATGGACCTAACTCTGGAGACTGACAGGCCGCGTCTCCAGAGAGCCCCATCATTGTGCCTAGTGTGTGCTCCCCCTCTGCCCTGTCGGCTTTGTGTGTTCACAGAGTGTTGATTTTAATGCCAGCCTGTGTTGGTTAGGAAGGCCAGGTGGGGGTGGGGGGGGCACCTGGGGTGGGGGTCTTCCCACAGGCCTTCGTCTGGGCCAGCCTCTTCTTGGATGGTCTTTGGCGCTAGAGGCTAGTGGCAGATTTGAGAGGGACGAGGGGATGTCAACTCTGGCCGGCATCCCACGGCCTGTCTCCCCAGGCAAAGTGTCTTCCGTGCTGTGCCACCAGCCATCAGTCAACTGCTTCAACTGCCCTCCTCAGAGCCCTCACGTCTCAGCAGCCACCACCCCTTGCGATGCCTTTGCTCGGACAAGTTCCCTTGTCTAATTTTCCCTTCTAATACTTTTATGCCGTCCCATTTCCAATTCCATGCCACCCAGGAAGCGTCCCAACTGAACACGAAAACAAGGGTTTTCTGTCAATGACCCTCACAACCGCTGGGGCTGGCAGGGCACAAACACTGGCAAGGAGAAGCACACTAAGCACTGTTGTCACGGCTAGTGTGTCATTCTCTAGCTGGAGGGCCAGGCCTCTCACCTGTCTGAGCTCCAGTCTGGCTGGGTGACTAGGGGGTGAGTACTCCTGGAGGTGGCACTCTGCTCCGAGGGGAGCCTTCTCTGGCACTGGGTGTGGTGCTGGGGCCAGGGGGCCTTCATGGGCAGATCCCGTTTTCAGAAACGGGCTCCCGCCCGCACACTACGTGGGTCAGAGACTGAGACGGGGGCTTGGCCTCCTGGGAGGGGGTGGCCTGGGAGGCTGCGAGCCAAGGTTTACACAAGCACCACTGCCCTGGGAGGCTCTTGGTGGATGCAGAGCACCTTGTGAATGACGCCGGTCAGACTAGCACCAGACCCAGTAAGGGGAAGGAAGCAGGCGCTCAGAGGCCTGGGGTTTGGAGTGGGGATGGATGGAGCTAAGGACCCACCAACCAGGACAGCTCCTGGTTTGGGGGGGAGGGGGTGGTGGTTCACATTTTCAGAGAACTTATAAAGGAAATAGGAGCTCCCAGCAGTACTGGCCCCCTTCTTTTCCCCCAATGCTGCTTCCCCTTCCTTCTCTTCCACCCTATGGCTAGAACGTGACGAGCCTGAGCAAGCCTCTGGGACAGTGGTTCTCAGCCTGTGGGTCACGACCCCTTTGGGGATCGAACGACCCCCTTCACGGGGGTCACTCTATTCATCACAGTAGCAAAATGACAGTGATGAAGTAGCAGCGAAAACCATGTTATGGTTGGGAGTCACCACCTCATGAGGAACTGCATGAGAAGTCTCAGCAGGAGGAAGGCTGAGAACTGCTTCTCTGGAGAACACGGCCTCCCCCCCAGTTGTCTGGCCAGGGCCTCCCTGGGAGGCATCCGCAGATCAGAACCTTGAACTTCGAACTCTGCAGAGGGGAGAGAAAACTGGGAACAAATTAGATATATCTATAGGGGGTGTTCAGCTGGAGAAAATGAGCATTTCTTACTAATTGGAGCGCAGGGCATTTCATTACCAAGTCTCATTACTAGGGGAAGAGTGCAGCGGGCCTCTTGGGGGGGATTCCTGGGGCTGGATTTTCCCCTGCAAAGTATAATTGCATTTGGGGTGGAGCGGTAGGTAGGTAGGATCGCTCTGGAAGACTCTGCAGACGTCCCAGGGATGGCAAGCCCAGTGTGGAGGTGAGGGGACGTGCACCAGGCCTGAGGAGGCCTGGGGAACCTCCACAGGTAGGAGGGGGAGGGGCATCACTTTGGTATCCCAGATAGAGGGATCTGGAAAGACCAGCACGATGTTGGCCAGAATATCTGACTGCCTGGGAGACCTGACATTTGACTATTTTAACTTTTGTATGCAAAATAGAAAATGGTGCAATTCAGATACAGAGTGGGGCTCTGACAAAACTGTTGTTTCCCGAGTATTGTATCTGCCAAGAGAGTCTGCGGTGGGCTTAGCCTTAATGGAGGCCTGGCTGGCCAGCCCGGTGGTGTCAGCTGTCTGAGTCAGCCAGGAGAGTTTGTCCTGAACGTTCTGATTCCTTTTCCGGCCTCGCTTGCTTTTCCTCTATGTGTGCTCACGGTGGAAGGACAGGCTTTCCCGAGGTGTTTGCTCAGAGCAGTTTCTTGTCTCGCTGCTCAAGTTGTCCGTTGTTCATGCCCTCAGGAAAACTGAGTAAAGGCTTTGTTCTGCCCTGGGAGCACTTCTCCCAAAGCTGGGGTCCCCTGAGCAGGGGTACAAAGCCGAAGCTTAGGGCTGAGCCCTGGTGGCGTAGTGGTTGTGCACGGGACTGCGGCCCACTGGGACGGAGGTTCAATTCCAGCAGTGGGGCTGGGCCTCCTCCTCCCACCACCAGAGAGCAGTGATGCCCCCCCCCAAAAAACAAAACAAAACAAAACAACAAAGCCGAAGCTTAAGCCTTCTAGCAGCAGTGTGTGTTGTGACTTCACTAAGGGCAGGGTTTCTTTTGCTCCCTGCTCTTGCTTTCACTATAACCCTGTGCGAACCTGGGACTTGAAATGCAGATTGTCTTCCTGTGGTTGGTGGACCCAATCTCTGATGGAGGCCCAGTCCCCTCTTTCTTCTGGGGACAGGGACCTCCCCAGTGGTTCCATGAACTTGGGATTCATAAGCCCACTTAAGCGCCGAGGACAGCAGCTTGTTTCACTCTGTATCTTCTCCCCTTCTCTCCCCGCTTCTTCCTCATCAAGAGGGAAAGGTCTCCTGGGCGCTTTCTGCTTCCCCAAAGAAAAGGAAGGTGGCAGAAGGAAGCCAGGACCACAGCAGGGAGGCAGCCAAAGCTGTCAGTCCAGTTTTGCAGACACAGGCCCTGGTCCCCTTCTCCTCTCTGAGCGCCTAGGTGACTGGGCGGCTGTGATGGTCGGCAGCTTCCCGGGCCTCTGGGAGCCCTGGCGCCCAGCTCGGCCACCCTCCTGAAATGAGCCACTTGAACTCCCCTGCCTTCCCCCTGCATGACTGTGTGCATGGCAGTCCTTACGCGACAGAAGACCGGAGCAGTTGGAGGGTGTTTGGATTCTTAGCGGTACTAGGTCCCCTTGTTTTCCAGACCTGGAGTGTGGAGCTGGGTCTAGGAGCCTCGCTTATGGCAACCACGGTGTTTCCTGGAGTTCCTGGACTCTTCTTGTCTTGTTCATTCCCAGCCCATGGGCGGCAGGCGATGTTGGAATCTCTGGTGTCTGGAAAGGAGTTGTGTTCTTCTCAAACAACTCCTAACCGTTGGCTGGGTTGTCCCGGAGAATGCAGACCCGAGCACAGAGATGGCAGGAGCTGTGGAGTCCGCTGAGGGCTCAGGCCGCTGCTGGTGGCAATTGACCTTTGGCTCCCAAACGTGTTTTCATCAACAGCTGAACTTGTTGACTTTTCCACGGAGGGAGCGGGCTCTTGGCCGGGAACGGACAGTTAGTTTTCTCAGAAACCTTTAGCGTAAATGGTGATTCTTCAGGTGAGCAGCTGGCAGTGCCCAGTGCCCGGGCCGGTGGCTGTGTAGGAATGAGTGTCTGCAGGGAGTGAAGTAGGTCCCTCAGACCGTAAGTCAGGAGCCCATACCACGGTCACGGGCAAGTTTGTGTCGTACTGTTTCCTTTCCCTGATAGGTATGTCCCATCGCCTGTGGCTGAGTGGAAGAAGGAGGCTTCCAATTGAATGTCCCTCTTGGTATCCTCAAGGCCTTTTTCCCCAAAGAGCAAATCCAGAGGTTGATGGTTTATGATTCTGAGAATGCCTGGTGGGCATGTTTCCCAGGCAGGCTTTGGGGGGCCCTGTGAGTGGATTGAGCTCAGCTTGAGGGACTGGATGGGGTGGACAAGCAGCTGTTCAGGGAAGAGACTCCTGGGCCTAGAACCTTGGTCAGCTCCTCGGTGAAAGTCAGGGAAAGCAGCCCTTCCCAGCACCTTCTCGGAAGTCCCAGAATCCAGTCGGCGCTCTGAGGCACAATGGAGGGGGGGGAGGGGGTCCGTTCCAGGGAAGCAGTGAAGGAAGCAGACACGTGAAGGTCACCATTGTCATCCTCTCACCTTTCGGGAGGTCCTGTCCATGTCTGGGACCAGGAGGGCTTGGTTCTGGGGGTGAAGTGGGCTCTGGCAGCCCCTGCATACCGGTCAAACTTCCATTTGGAAAGCCCTACATATTAGCAGGATAGCATGGGTATGTATAAGGCCCGCCCCAAGGTTCCGTAGTGGGGCCGACTGATGGCCTGTCTGTGTCCTGTTCTTCACCACCACCCCCACTCAACACCCCCTGAGAGCGAAAACTCCCCTCGGACCTCTTTGGGACTGATGCTGACCTACTGGGATGTAAGGACGCAGGCATGAGGGGCTGTGGGAGCCCCGTTGGCTGTTTTTGTTGTTGTTGTTGTTGTTGGCTGTTTATGATCTGGGTCTAGGGGTGAAATTAATTGGATTGCAGAAACAGCTTCCTTTTATTATTTTTTCAAACCAACTAAATACCAAGATTGAACCAAACTTGAACACCCCTGAGCCTTTCCTCCTCCTCTCTCTCCCTCTCCCTGTGGCTGTATTTGCTGGAGAGGGAAAGCACTTTCCCAGGCTCCACTGGGTCTCCAGGCTGAACAAAGTGAGAAACCCAGAGGAGGAGGACACTGCTGCCAGAAGGGCTGGCCACTGCCCGCTGCCAGCTCGGCAGCCCCGGCCTGGCCCAGCCGCTCCTTAGCTGGACCTCAGCCCAAGCAAGCAAAGACGGCTTGACCAGCAACAAGCCTCGGCTTTGTCGAGCTTTCAGGAGCCCAGGGATCTCCTCTGAGAACCACCTGTGCCTCCCACCCTTCTGCCTGGCCTGGGCCTTTCTGGCACCAGCACCCCGGCTTTCCAGCCAGCCAGCTGATGGTGGGGAGCAAGGGGCAGGAGAGGCGAAGGGGCCTATGGCCAAGCTGTGGTCAGCCTGAGGGAACTCAAACTCCAATCTGTCCTCTCAAGGCCCGTGGCTGGCTTGGGACCTCCTGAGGCCCTGGTCAGGTTAAATTGGTCTTGTCTGTCATTCGCACTGACAGTCACCTTCTGAAGTGGTCTGTGGAAAGGGGCAAAGTTCCCCCTCCTCCCTTTCCCCTCCTCCCGCAGTCCTTGGTGCTTTGGGAGGGGAGTGGTGCAGGTTTCCTATACCAGACCAGGTACATGGTCCAGAATCCAGGTCCGCTCTCTCTCTTCCGCCCCATGGCAGTGAGAAGGAAACGCTGATGACCTGACATTTCAGGAGTGCTTCCTGAATGCCAGGCACTGTGCTTACCACTTTAGAGCCCATCCAGTCTTTGTGTCGCCAACCTCTTTTCACAAAGAAGGAAACCGAGGCCTAAGGGCAGGCTCATCAGCGGGCCCAGAGTCACAGCCCTGGGTCTGGAGGTGGTGCGGGTGGGAAGCAGGCGAGGCCGGCGGAGCTGACCCGAGGCGCTCTGTGCGCTGCTCCGCTTCCCTCTGACCCGCTCCCTCTCACTTGGGGTTATCTTGAGTCTCCTCCAGGCTTGGGGTTCGTCTTAGCGAATGTACCGCTGGGCTCTCCTGAGGGCCAATCTCCGTGAGTTCTGGTGCTCCTCTCCGCCCTGGCACCTATGTAGGGTAACCCACAGGGGTTGTCGAAGGAATGGCACCCTGGCTTTGTCTGCCTGTATCCCCCCCCTCCCCCAAGGGAGGCCTGAGTCCCAGGGTCTTGCATTGGTCCAGGGGAGGCAGCTCTGAGTGGGCCCGAGGGAAAAGACTTGGGGAGAAGGTGCTCTCTGCAGAGAGAGGGTCTTGCCAGTGAGACACATGAGGCACATGCCGAGGTGGCAGCGAGGGGCGGGGACAAAGTCTAGGCCGGCCCACTGCCCTGTGCTCTCTTGGGACCCCCTCACCTCCTGCAGCTGGCTGGGTGGGGGGGTAGGGGGGGTCCTGTGGGAAGAGCCTGTTCCCTGATGGCAGGCCTGGTTTCACGCTAGCCACCCCTTGCTCTGTGACCTGGTGCTGGTGGAGAAAGGCGAGGAGATGAGACTCTGGCTGGGGAAGGAGTGGGGAGCCAGTAGCACGCAGGGGTGGTTTTCACGGCTAGAGCTGAACGTGGTGTAAACAGACCCCAAGCTGGAAGACCACCTCCCACCAGCTGTGTCTCGAACTGCCGCCATGGCCTCCTGGATGCACAGAGTGGTCCCTGAGGGTCATCCACCCAACTCTTGGGGGCTGGCCGACTCCAGCCCCATGGAGAGTATCGGCGCTCCCCTTTCCTTCAGCGGTGGGGGGGAGGAGGCTGTCTTGTTCCTCTGCTCCAGGAGAGCCTGGAGAATGACTAAAGGATTGGGGCACCGGCAGGAGGGTCAGAGGCCGTGTGTGTGGGAGGGTGGAGAGGGGCAGAGGCCCTTCTAGCCTCTACTCAACAGGGCCAGGGCCAGATTGACCAGGGGGCTTTGACATATTTATAAAATACTCCGTATTTTTCATTCCACTTCCCCATGAGCATTCTGTAATCCACTCATATTATAGAAGTGAACTCACCGAAGCGTGCGGTTGTTTTTTAAAGTTGAAGAGAATGTGTGGATACCACTTTTTCCCGTCTCTCAGACAAGGAGTTTGGGGCTCGAGGAAGCGCTGACAGCTCCCCCGGGCTGGCCAGCAGGCAAGCGGCCTAGCCATGCTGCCTGCCGTGACGCTGACTCTGGGCCCAGGCATTCTCTCTTGGTACCTGGCCGGACTCCTCCTCTCTCCCCCGCACACAGGTCATTTCTGTGACTGTGTCTCCTTCTCTCAAGGTGAAGGGTCTCTCTCTCTCACTTGGGCAGCGAGGGGGGGGCGGGGAGACGCGGCTGGGGCACGGCCTCCTCTCTGGCCCTTGAGAGAGGCTGGCCGCTGCTGGCTGCTACCTGGCAGTTACTCGCCCCCAGCGGAGCCCACATTCCAGGTCTTGGCCATCTCATCCCCGGACATGCACATCCCTAGCTTTGAAGCCACGCAGGGCCACGCACAGGTCTCTGCACAGTGCTCTGCAGGAAGGGCTGTTGTGGGGACCTCCTGCCCCACTTGCAAGAAGGGTCCCAGGAGCTCTGAGTCTCTGGCTCCAATACTGCAGGCCAATTCTCCTTCTTTGGCCCTCCCTGACTCTGGGGGTAGGGGTGGGGGCAGTGCACTGGGAGCCCTGGCCCCGGGCCCTGGGGGAGAGCAGGACAGACCCGGCACTGTGGCCACCCGCTCCTCCCACCCCGGCTCCCCTTCTGCTTCGTGAATGTGGGACCTCAGGGGCCGGAGCCAAATGCAAGTCAACGGTCTTGAGTGCCTTCACCTCCCAGAAAGCTGTCTGGGGCCCCTGGGCCCGCTGGAAGCCTCAGATTGGCTGGTGGCAATGTAGGTGAGGGACAGCAGCACCTTCTGTCCCTCTCCCAGCCCTGGTCTGGCTCCCATGGTGCCCAATTCTGAGGCCTCTTTTGTTTGGCTCGCCCAGAGCAGCCCCAGCTCACCGTTCCCACATGCCGAAGGTCCTCCATTCACAGGACGGCTGAAAAGCCCGCCGCTAATTGCGTCGGGCTGAAAATTGCCACTTCCCTGTGTCCCCCTGCTGCGGAGGACATTTGTGTCACTGCTGTATTTAGGGGGAACAAAGACCCCCTGTGGGGAGAGCCCAGGTACGAATGTGGGATGGGGGGAATAATTGCAGTCTCTCCAGGTGAAAGCCCCTGTTAAACTTCAGTAAGTCAATTAGGCTTTGGGGGGAGGGCAGAGACCCCCACCATAAACTGTTCCCACCGAGCAATTAAAGAAAATAATTTTTGCTTTGAGGAGAGAGACTGCTTATTAGAAATTTTGTGGGTCCCCCTCCCCCAACACAGCCCCCCTTGGGGATGAAACAACCAAAAAAAAAAAAAAAACGCTTTCCCGTCAATAGAAGCGTCTCTCCTCCTCCCACTCATTGTGTGGCCTGAAAGCCCTTACCGTGGGAGGGCAGAGGGAGGGAGGGACAGAGACCAGGACAGGCCAAAGGAAGGACTGGCGGGGCTGGACACCTGGCCTGATGAAAAGTGGGGGGGGGAGCCTCCTGCAACACCCACGTGCCCACGCCCTGCTCACCACCAGTAGACGCCCGAGCACGGGCTGGGCTCCATCGGGGTGCCACCTGGGTGCCTCCAGAAGGGAAGACATGAAGACACGTGCGTGGGGACGAGCGCGTGCACTCTTGTGTACCTTCTCAGCAAAGCCCAGCAAGGCCCAGCCGACCCAGCTGGGCAGGCACCTCTTCCCAAGGCTGGGCCTGGGCCTGGCTGCCCCTCCTGCCAGCAGCAGCCGGGAACTGAGCCACAGCCTAGCTTTCTGTCTCCCGCTGGAGAGCAGGCAACAGACGGCGGAACTGCCCGCGGCCACCGACCAGCCCTGGTCTAGGACCAGCCCGCAGTCCCTTCCCTTGTCTGGGTCTCCGTGCTTCCGGGGACTAAGCAGGACAGAGCTCAGTGGCCTTTCTTAATGTCCAGCTTGGCAGCACCCCACCGCCAACACATGCACAGTCTACCTGCCTAGGAGAGCCTCAAGTTGAAAAGATAGGGCGGTCTCAAGGCTCTCTTCTCTGGGGAGGGTGGTAGGGAGAGAGACTTATGAGTTAGAATTCTCAGGTTCGCCAATTTACCAGTGTGGAACCAAGGTCACAGGTTACATAGGCGTCCTGCCTGGCTTTGCTCCATTCGTGGGGTGTGGGGTGGCACTGACGATGGACATGGCGTGGAGTCAGGCACCACCCTGGCCCCAGTGTCCCCATGGCTCAGGATGTGCGGGGTCGCTATTCCCGTGTTCCAAAGATGGGAAATGAAACATCAAGGCCGGGGCTTTTCCCGGAAAACAAATTTGCCGAGGTATTTAGCTCCAGGGGGGTGGGGTGGGGACGTTGAGGAGGGGAACATTGAGAAGGCGAAGCTTATGCGAGGTGGGGGCTGGTGGAGTGGGGTGGCTGCAAGTCTAGCTGGGGAGTCCAGTCGTTGCACTTGCTGTGGCCGGCCTCCCCTTGGCCTCTGCCTGGAAGGAGAAGATTGTGTTCAGAGGAACTGGATGCTAAGATGGTTCTACGGTGTGGCATTTTTATGGGTACACTCCCATAGCTGTGTAAACGTAAATCTCTGCCCATACACTGGAAGGTATCTTGATGGTATTGATAGGGCACACACAGCATTGGTTATTTCTGTGTTCCACGTTATGGTTTTCCATTGATGTGCTTTGGTTTCTCAGACCTCTTTTCTGACTTAGGATTTAAATGCCTTCCTGAACAAGAGGGAGCTCATTAAAAAAAAATGAGAGTGTAAGGGTCTTTTCTTGCTGGTGGGGAGGGGACTGCTTTTGAGTGTGTGTGTGTGTGTGTGTGTGTGTGTGTGTGTTTGCAAAATGTTATACTTCATGTGCGAGTTTTCCGCTTGGTTCCTCCTACCTCTCTGTGTGTGGCTCAGAGGGATTCAGAGGAGATTCGATGGATGTTTCCCTTGCTTCTTGGGCCTTTAGCACTAGATAAGTGAAGGGGAAGAGATCAAAGAAGTTGCAACAAAGGAATTGCTTGGGTTTGGGTTTACAAAGGAAGATCACAATCAGTTGGGTTTCATTGTGTGTGTAAGCATATGTACTTTTTAACTTCTAATTGTAAAAAATGTCACCTTTACACAAAGAGAAGATAGTCTAAATAAATTCATTTACCTCTGTCATCTCAATAGTTTGTGTGCGCCCAGGAGCAAGGCCAGGCTTCCTCCTCCCACCAGGGCAGTGATGCCACAAAAACAAAAACAAACAAAATAGTTTGTGTGCACATATGTGTTTAGCTCATAGCAGATAGGTCTTCTTCAGGTACTGCAGTGCTGAAAATGGAAGGGTCTGAGAGTAGACTGGGTTCTGTCTCCCCAGAATGAGCCTGGGAGTTTCAAGCAGAACTTTTCATTTCCATCAGCCCATAAGAAGGCATCTCTGAAGGCAAGGACTTTCTCCTTTTGAAATTATAACCTCTTCTCTCAAACAGCGTTCTTATATCTGCTGTGCTTAGTCCAGGGGTCAGCAAACATTCCAAACATGGAAGAGCCAATTCTGTCCTTCATAACAATTTAGAAATTACTTGAGAGCCGTTAAACATATTTTTACAAACAGATGAAATCGCCATTATCTGAGTAATATCCTTTAAATGAAACAATGATAGTTTTACCTCATTTTCAGTTTTACTTCAGAGCCCCAAGACAGCTTGTCTTCTTAAACCATCGCCCTGACCCTTTTCTTGGGCTGACATGCCAGATTTTATCTCCTTTCTGAAGTTCAGACCAGCCTTGGCTGCTCTGCCTTTCATCTGCTCTCCACAGAGATCCACCAGCTACTGCTTTGAGGGTCATAGGGCTGTTTTTGAGCCGTGTGGTGTTTCCTGGATGGACAGGTCTCGAGACCGGACCCTTTATTCCTTGGCAGTGAGGACATTTTGTTGGGTGGCCTCTCCCTGAGAGAGCTTCCGCCCCTTAATAAAAAAATACATGAGAGATTTTTACTCATGTAGTATGGTGATGACACTCTAACTGCCCGGCCCCCGGCCCCCCAGCCATGCTTATTAGCAGGAAGTAGCTACAGGAGAGACATCTTTCCTTCTCCCCACTGGTCCCATATGTGTGTGTGGAGTCTCTCGGGGGGTGGGGGGTGGGATTGAGACAGAGCAAAGGTGCAAAGGAGGAAATCTGGACAGAGCATATGTGGAGTCCCTCCGACATCTTGGGACTACATTTTCAAGGATCCCTTGTTGTCCCCCCTTTAGGAATGTCTTAATAAAATTATCTTGTAATATCTTATGTCTTCCAAAAGTAAATCTTTCTTTGGGGAAGACAAGAGTCTAAATTCTGCTAACAGTGGGAAGCCCAGGAGCCGTGGAACAGAAGCTCTATAGAGGACAAATTGGTTGCCAGGGACTGGAACCTAATTCAGAAGTTAAATAAAACGAGGAATTCAAGGGGAGGCCGAGCAGCCGAGTTAAAGGAAGGACACAGCTGTATCTCAGGACAGTGGGACCGTGAGGCCACTGCGCTGTCAAGGCCTTTTCTTCCTGCGGGGCTCCTCTCTGGTTCTCCCGGAGAGCTGCTCCTCATCCCCAGAGTGTTCCGGAGTCTTCCAAGAGGTCCCGGCCATGGCCACTCGGAGCTCACTGAGTGGGGAGTGTCTGGCTTCCCCCAGTGTCGGAGCAGAGGTTAGTTGCCTACCCCAGGTTCAAAGAACTGTGACCAGAGGGGGAGAGTCATGGTTTTTTTTTTTTGGGGGGGGGCACCACTGCCCTCTGGTGGTGGGAGTAGGAGGCCCAGCCTTTGCTCCTATGGAGCTACTGCTGGATTTGAACCTCTATCCCAGTGGGCCACAGTCCTGCACATAACCACTATGACACCGGGGCTTAGCCCGGGACCCATGTTAAGCACAAGGCAGGTCTCTCCGGAATTGCATGTAGAGAAGGAGGCCAAACTACTCTCTGACATCTAGCCCCTAAGTGTCTGGCCTGAACAAGTATTCTAACAGTGACTAAGCTCAGAGACCTTGGCCTCCAGCTCTCACACAACACAGTGGCTTGCGGAGGACAGTGTCCTCCTGTCTCTGGGAGGAACTGCTGCTGCTTGTTTGCTCACTGGTTGCTGGTAAACTGTTAATGGTGTCCCTAGAACAGCCTGCCGCACGCCTAGTGGGCATGTGCAGAAGAGAGGACAGGCGCCAGTGACGCTGGAATAAGGAGAGCGGCTCAGCACCCTCCCAGGGGAGCCAAGCCCTCACCCAACAAGGCAGAGCCCAGAGCCTCCTGCCGCTCTCCTCCCCAGGGCCCGTGTGAAGAGGGCAGGCAATCTTGAAGAACAAAAGTCCCGGACAAGATGCCCGCTGCTGCTCACTGCTCTGGAAAGGAGGAGCCTCCTCAGAATGTCACCTACCTGAAGAGCCCCGGTGTGAGGCCTTTCCGAAAGGACCTCTCCACCCCTCTTCTGTTGTCTGGAGTCTCCTCCTGTCTCCATGGAGGAAGCCGCAGTGTGCGTGCGGACTCTGGGAACCGGCGTCTCCCAGCGTAAACAAGGGATCCACTCAGAGTTATCGGCTGGATTTGCACATCAAGATTTGCCGCTGGCACTATCGCACAGAGGTAGCACTTCTTCCTGGGGGAGAGGGACTTCACCTGCTGGGGACGTAGACGCGCACAGTCCTCTCCTCACCCTCCCCGATTCGACCTGCTGGGTATACTTCGTGATGCCTGGCGAGCCCGATGCAGACCACCAGCCCCCACGTGGGGCCTGGTGTTTCGACAGGGTTGGGGAGTGAGGACTTCACCACCACCTCCTGTCCTCGGCCACCTGGATAGAAAGGACCCAGCCCCGACAGGTATAAGCAACAAGGTCAGCTTACCTATTAATCTACAGTGAACAAGTCATTTTTTCTTTTTAACACCACATCAGACATTTTGCTGCTAGGTACGACTGGCGTTTCTCTCTCCCTACTCCATAGACCTGCCGTTAGAATCGAAGCCTCGCCTCAAACTGATATTCCCAGGCAGGGAAGGAGTACCCAGTGAGCAAGGCAAGCACAGGCTCACCCATGTTTACCTGCTCACAAACGTATAGTGAGTGCATCACTTCACGTGGGCTTCACCACGGATGTGGAGTTGGCTACAGGTTTGTAAGCAGGCACGCCAACGTGAGCTTGCCCACTGCAGGTTAGTGAGCCCATGCGTGCACTGCTTGTTGTGAGCGTGCCCCTGGACCCAGAGAGGCGCCAGCAATCATGATCTGTAGATTGACGTGCGCCTCTCGGCTCCGCCTGTTCGGCTTGGCTGTGTCGTGGGGTGTTGTCGACACTCCTTCTACTTGAAGAGCCTTGCGGGCATGATGGGTCCTTGGAGGAAGAAGGCCCTGAGCTGGGCAGCGTGGGTTTAACTTCGAACCTCTTTCTAGAAGGTCTTGAGTGTGCTGTGCTGGTTGGCACACAAAAATGACTGTCCTGGATCGAGCCTCGGGAGCACTGAGAGTGAACAGAGGGGCCAGGTGGGATTCTGTTGGCTCTGGGCCAAAATTTGAGGTGGGTCAGAGAGGCAGGTCCTCAGGGTCACGGGTCGCAAGCATTTCTCTTGGACGTCCCCTCGTCTCTCTTAAGAGTTTCGCCACGTAATGCTCCTTCTGTGTGAAGTCTGAGGCACAAGGTCCCCTGGGGTTCAAGGTGGGCACGCTTAGAAAGAGTCCGATTTTTAAGTAAACGGGTTGAGTGTGTGTCCGGCTTATCTGTATGACTCTCCAGTCCAGCTCTGCGTTCCTCTCTGTTTGTTTGTGGAGCCAGGGTCGATCCTAATGGTTCCCGCCACCCCCACCCCACCCCCATTGTGTAAACGCCAGCCACCGAGGCCCAGCAGCATGGTGGAAAACACAGGAGCTTGTCCAGCCTGCTCTCCCTGGCAATTACCAGACTGTGTGAGCCTCCCCGCGCCCAGGAGCTGTTAGTCGCCTGGTGGTCCAGGCTGGGGGCTCAGCCACTAGCGTGGTGCCAAAACGGAGCAACCCAAAACACAAACAACTTTTTGTTGTGATATTAGAAGTTGATGTTGCAATCCAGGCTTAGCCGGCCAGAGCAGCCGCGATCACTCGAGCGTTCCCCGACATCTCCGGGCCTCGGGCCTCCTCTTGCTGCCAACTGGGCTGCCGTGAGCGGGCACCGAACCATGACAGCAGTGCCCTGGGCCCTCCACGTGGTGAGCGGGGCCTCCACCCTGGAGAGGCTCAGAAAGCGTGGAGACCGCGCGTCGCTCCCCCACTGTACAGAGCCGGGGAGCATGAGCAAGCCTGTAAGAGCAGGCCCACGAGCACTTTGAAGGCTTGGAGATGAGTCTGTCAGAAATCATCCACGCGGTCCAGGACACACCTAAGAAACCAGACTGCACTTACTCCAGTGTGCGACTCGTATGCAGCCCATCTTTCAGCCAACTTCCAAAGAGATCTTTATATTGCCTCCTTGTTTTAATATAACTCTCCAGGGCTCAGAGCGGAGACCCAGAACCCGTCCGTAGACAATGGGTCGCAAGGGTTGCAACAGAAGGGTTGCAAGGAAGGGATGAGTCACCAGGGTGAAGTACCACACCGATGAAACACACAGGTCTCCTCTGGTTCCTGGAGGCCTCCTCACCCCCACCCCCCGCTATCCTGACCCCAGTCCCGCCTTCCACTGCTGGCCCTGGAGGCTGGAGGATGTACACAGGTACAGCTAAGAGCTCAGGACACACAGAATCCAGGTCAGTAGACTCCTCAGGAACAGAAGTAGGAGTAGCGATACCAGGAGAGGAGGAGGGAAGAAACTGTGGGGGAAGGGAGACAGTGGGTGATGTAAGATATGCAATTAATAATTTATAATTTATCAAGGGGTCACAATGGGAGGGAGGGTAAAAAAAGGAGCTGATACCAAGGGCTCAAATAGAATGTAAGCATTTAGAAAACAATGGCAATCTATGCACAAATATGCTTGATATAATTGATTGTTATAAGAGCTGTGAGTCCCCAATAAACTAATCTTTAAAAAAAATCAAAAAGCACAAACATAAAGAGGGGAATTAAAAAAATACAATCTTCCACTCTTCTCCCACATTATTTTGAAATAAATATCAGCCATCATGTAATTCCATCAGTAAATATTTAAATATATTTCAGTATAAACAGATAATTACATTTATAAAAGTGTAATCACAATACCATTACCATACTTAGGAAACAAAGTACTGGTTAATTCCTTCGTGTCATCAACTATGTAGAATGTTTATATGTGAGATGAACCAGTAACAGGGGCTTAAAATCAGTACCTGGCATATATACATTCTAGGTAAATGTTTGCAACTATTATTGTTTTTCAAATGTGTAATTTTTTATTACCAGGGAGAGTTAACATTCTTTTTTTGGATGTAACATTCTTTAGTGCCTTTTTGGCTGTTTTTTTTTTTTTTTCTCTCCAATGACTTATTAGGGGCTCTTATAACATTCAATACATCATTTGTATCAAGGATATTTGTACACATAATTATTTCCAAATATTTTCTACTTGAGCCCTTGGTATAGGCTCCTCTTTCCCTCTTTTTTTTTTTTTTTTGGGGGGGGCATCACTGCCCTCTTTTTTTTTATAACTCATTTTATTGGGGGCTCACACACCTCCCATCACGATCCATACATACATCAACTGTATGCAGGCCACATTGGCACACTTGTTGCCATCATCACTCTCAAAGCATCCTCCCTCCACTCAGGCCCCCAGGAGACTGGGTTTTTTTTTTTCCCCTTTAACTCACAATTGTTTTTGTTTGTTTGTCTAATGTTTTCCTGGGACTTGTAAGCTCTCCATGTGTACTGTGTAGTGATGATTTGATTATTTCCTTTCGGGCTGTTGTTTTGACTTTGGTTTAGAGTATCTTCTGTTGAATGGAATTTTTTTTTTTTTTTAAGGCTTATAGATGCTTTATTAACCCAGAACTTTGTATTATTTGGAAGTTAGCACTTAATTTTTTATTTTAATTTCAGAAACTTAAAATTTTTTTATTAAATCATTTTATTTGGAGCTCTTACAGCTCTTAACACATCCATATATACTTCATTGTGTCAAGCACATTTGTTATATGTTGCCATCATCATTTTCAAAGCACTTTCTTTTTTAAATTAAAAAAAAAAAACTTGAAAGCACTTTCTTTCTACTTGAGCCCTTGATATCAGCTCATTTTTTCCCACCCTCATGACCCCTTGATAAATTATGTTATTATTTTCACATCTTAAATTGTCTGCTGTCTCCCTTCACCCACTTTTCTGTTGTTCGTCCCCCTTGGATGGAGGGGAGGTTATATGTCGATCATTGTGATTGGTTCCCCTTTTCACCCCCCACCTTACCCTTACCCTTCTGGTTTTGGTACTCTCATTATTGGTCCTGAGGGGTTTATCTGTCCTGGATTTCCTGTGCTGTGGGCTCTTATCTCTAGCAGTGTACATGTTCTGGTCTGGTCAGATTTGCAAGGTAGACTTGAGGTCATGATAGTAGGGGAGGAAGCATTAAAGAAAGGTTGTCTATTTTTCACCAGTGCTATGCTGGCTCCTCTTTTCCTTGTGACCCTCTGAAAGGG
Source organism: Nesogale talazaci (assembly GCA_004026705.1). NCBI lineage: Eukaryota > Metazoa > Chordata > Mammalia > Afrosoricida > Tenrecidae > Nesogale > Nesogale talazaci. The sequence goes on along the minus strand of PVJH01029200.1, from coordinate 675 downwards.
AATGTCCAATTGTCTGCAGATGGGCTTTGAGTCTCCACTTTGCACTCCCCCTCATTCGCATTGATAGAGTTTTTTGTTCTCGGTCTTTGATGCCTGATTACCTGATCCCACTGATCACAAAGGCTGGTGTGCTTCCTCCATGTGGGCTTTGTGCATCTCAGCTAGATGGCCACTTGTTGATCACCAAGGCTTTAAGATCCCAGATGCTATCTATATCTTTTGATAGCTGGGCACCATCGGCTTTCTTCACCATATTTGCTTATGCGCCCATTTTGTCTTCAGCAATTGTGTCGGGAAGGTGAGCATCACAGAATGTCAGGTTAGTGTTTTTGCATTGAGGAAACACATGAGTCGAGGCCCAATGTCCATCTGCTACCTTAATAATTAAGATAAATATAAGTACAAAGATTTATTCCCCTATCATTATATATAAGTATATTTACTTATGAACATGTCTGTATTTAGACCTTTATAAATGACCTTTGCCTCCTAGTACTTTGCTCGATTTCCTTTTACTTTCCTCTTGTCCCACTCTTATGTTTGACCTTCATTCAGGTTTCAGTAATTCTTAGAGGTGACCTTGCCTCTGATTAAGCTCTGCTAGGCATCCTGCCCCTCCCCTCCATCAATTTTAGCTCACTGCAGAGACTTTTTTTTTTGGGGGGGGGGGGCATC